>JAXGGS010302730.1:0-14002 GCA_035585475.1 Armandia brevis
GATTCTGTCCACGTGTACACGTGGACAGCGCGCGCTGACCTATGACCTGACCTGATAATTATCATTATCCCAGACGCACCTCGAACATAACTGCGTTTAAGTCCTAAGCGTGCAACGGACGTAAACGTGCAGTATTGAAAAACCAGGGGAGGGAAGGGGGGGGGGGGCTTAAGAGAGCTCTCTGGGAATGGTTGTGTCAGTGGATAACTTGGTTTGTTGGGGAGGGCAATGTTCTCAGGGAATGGTTAAATTAACTCCTAACGCTATTTCCAATAGTTACTAGCTGCGGGTATCGACAGCTAGTAAATGTAATATTTTATAAAGATTTGGTGTGCAATAACAACAACCATTATGTTACAATAAAACAATGTATGACTTGGAAAGTATTAGAGGTAAAGTTTCGGATACATACATTGATTCGGCATGGAATTGGTATGCTTGCAAAAATTATTAATGACTGTAATCTCTGTTAATGAATAACACTATAAACTTGTGTAAAATATCACGCATACACATATGTTTATTATTTTTATATAACACTTTTATTATCGGTATGTCTAGTTAAGCGCAGGAGGAAACACTGTTTTATATTCCAAATGTCCTGTAATGGATGATTGTATGATTTGAAAGCTATGGAAACAGCCCATTTTCTGAATGAATGATTGGAACGCTTGTGCATAAATGCAAAAACATCTTTGTAGACTGGCATTTAGTAGGGAAACAGAATCTCCAGGTCCAGTTTATATAGAGACGATAACCATGTCGTTTTTTAATCCACTTAACATTGGCCTGCTGTCCAATTTTGTTCTGTTCATTGGGTTCCCATAACTAGATTTCTCTTGCATGTCATCCTTAGGTGAGCTTCCCTTCTTAGTGCCACTTGTCACTTGTCATTATCTCTCTCAGTGCGTATGGATTGGTGAGCCGACCAGCCTGCGACTCTTTAAGTTCCGTGGCTTTGATAGAGCGTGCTTTTGGTATGAAGCTTTCCGTGGCCTGGATGCAGCAGCTCAGACATGTGGAGAGGAACCCGACGTATTCATGGAACAGTTGCTCCCAGTAGTAACCAAGGGTCATGTCCACTGTCATTAGACGCTCTCTCAGATCCAAATAAGAGCAGTATAGATCACTGTAACATGTGCACCTTTAGTAAAATATTAAAATTATACAGGATAACTTAAGGAAGTTAGTTGATGAAATTTTAAATTGAGACTAACAATATGCTCTATAACATAAAATTTCAGATTGTCCGTCCCAAGATTTCAGTATTACCAAACAAACCGCAATAATTAGCAGTCTATACTACTGCAGTTCTCTCTCAAAGGAACAAAGCGCTGCTAACAATAGACTTGGACACTTGGAGTCGCCCTAAGTTGAGCTCAGTGAGGACAGACACCTCACGTACAGCAAAGGCGCAAAAGCTAACTAACAATAAATATACATGAACATGAAACATATGCAGCCAACATAAAAATGTTTATGAGAATCCGTGTGACGACCTTCACAAACTGCCTGACTTCTGTTTCAAGCTTATTCGTCAATTTCCTTAACAACAGATGATAAAATCTATGTTGATATCGTTGAGCATTTCGTTTGATGATAGTACGTAACAGATATTTACTGTCGTATGTAGGTAGCCTGAAATAAAAGCGATTTCACGCAACAGTGGCTTTTCCACGTGTCATAACCCCGGTAACAATTAGTGTCAGTTTCTCGCCATTTACCTCCAACATCAGTTGGCGTCTTTATTGAGCGATTGATTAACCTCCACAAAATTATATTTTTAACGTCTATGTACATTATTAATGTCTATTGTATAACTGTAACCGTCATCCAATGGGAATCACTATGGGGGTAATTAACGGATTAAAACTATCACCCCGGGACCAATGCAATGTAATACTGTAATTACCCGTGTCCGTGCACACAGGTAGATCATTTAGGATGGTTTGAGTACAGATTGTAATTTGCCATCATGCAGAGAGGTTGGAATAAAAAGTAACATCAGTTTTACCAACACGAGGACTTTGTGTTTTTCTGTTTAAGATATTGATCCATGTGTATTATCTGAGCACATTCTTATATATGTATCAACCTCGTCACGGCCGAGTGTTATACATATAATAATACGATAAATGTCACTGTCTGGCTCTTTTTGAAGCGTTTATAAAACCATCCCTGTAAGCCACATGAAATCGTCCACCAATACATAAATAAGTTTTTATAAATGTTTCAGGGATAAGCCGACCATGATTGATGACATTTTACCACAATTCCCTGTTTCACTGTACGAAGAGCTGACGCAGTTATGCGCACAGTGTGGTATTATTATCCATGTCTAGTCGTTATTGTGGTATTAAGGTGGATTGGTAATTAGCTCATTCGACTAGTAAGCTTATCAAATATTTAACATATTTGATTTGAAGTGCATGCATTTTATAGCGCCGGTCTACCAAACAAATAACCATGTAAACAGAAAGGTCGTTTATAATTCCTACCAACGTATATAACAATTCCTGCTGATTTGAATAAACCGTCTCGAGGGAGTCATTTATTTGCTTTGCCTTGTTTTGAAGGGATTAATCAAAACCTTTTAATTCACATTGAATTCGCCTAAACATGAAGTTCAACAAGATATCTGTTAAATGTGATAATTTTTTCTGTATAATAAGTGACGCCGTTGTGCGAAATGAAGTACATTGTTCCTTGAATATAAGTGACATCAATCACTCAGGGAATTTTGTCATAACTCTGCTGATTGATAATACTGCTAAAACACTGATATCGACCTTAATTATGAAGTGTCGCGGACAGACTCTTTGTGCAGTCACAAGCATGTCATAATGACAATAGTCAACAAAGACAATTCAATAGATGTACTTCAAAATTTCACAAGACACCCACGCATAGATTATGAGAAAAAATGACCTAAATAATGACATTTCCGTCGGACGATCTACAATGAAAACCAGTATAATTCATCACGGTAACTAACAATCCATGGACTTAAAAATCAATATTGTCTGTTGACATGAATTGTCGAACCATCAATATTGTTCATAACTAATCAATGGTGACCTTATTTCGGCGAGGAACTGAGAAGGTTGTGGTGCAAACACATCGCACGAGCACAGAACGACGTAAACATAGTGACATTTCTCAATAATGTATAAATATCATCAACATTGTGTGAGGAAAAAAACAATGGAAGCTTTCGCAAACACCTGTTTTGCCAAGAAAATAACATCCTCGCAACGCTCACTGTCATTTCATTCGTTTTTGAAACGCGAAAGAAATCTCCCTACACACGGTGGCCTCTCAACTACATTTCATGATGGGCATCGAGCTATACTAATGGACATTCAGTAGAAACGATGAATATAATAATATATATTCCTCTTCTGTGCATATTATGTTCGCCGACAACCAGAGCTGTTCTCAAACAATCTGCCCCCGCAGGTAAAATATATATTTTAACAGACATGTTACAATCTTTAGGTTCATCTATGATTTTGTTGTCTAATTGATGGATGTTGATTGTCAATTGAGCGCAGATTGCGATGAACAGTTGCTTTGGGATGAAACGTCATGGAGTCTACTGCCGGGTTCCCAGTTGTACGGAGACTCACAGGATCCGCTGTAAGATAAGCACATTTTTCAAAATAAATTTTTATTCACTTTTATTTAATAAAAATACATACATACATTTATCATTGTCTAGATGAATACGTATATCACAACATGAATAGCCGCAACCGAATTGTTCATTTTCGTGATCAGTTTCGTAATTATATCATCACGATAAAGATTTGTTGACCTGATTCCGATCTACGTACCGGGTGCGACTACATGGCAATTTATATTAAACTCTACCTCTGTTCGCTCTTGCCTGTGCTGTAGACATCCGTATGAAGACGCAGTGATTGAACCAGCAGAGGACTGCACCTATTGGCAACCCCTGACGGCAGGATTCAACTATTTCCAGGTAAAATCCAAACCTTTAGATATTTAAATACCCACTTCCTACATTCCATCTGTATGTTAAAGAATCTTTTATATCCTGCATGCGAAGTTTAAGTCACTGAACAGCTAAATATATCCTATCTTACACACCTCTGTATTAAATCAAATGTGCGGACGATACACTATTAACACGTTAATAAGGTGAAACAAATACATGTATATTAAGTGTTTGTCATGGTTCTATTGGGGTTAATTAACTCAAATGTTTAACCAGGTGGAACATGCGCATAGGGCGATATACGTAAATTCGGTAATGCTGGGATCTGACCCAGAGGAAAGCCAGCAAATTAACATGGGTGTATTTCGCATACAACATGTCGGTTTGCATCATGATTGATCATGGTTATACTGGCAATATGGCAATACGGGAAGGTTTGTCTTCATATGTTAAAGAGGTGATTTATAACCGCACAGTTAAGAAAGATAACTACATACTCTCACCAAGTGCTTAAGTCCAAGGGAATCGAGTGGGTTGCTGCGAGTAATAAACTAGGTGTAGTTATACTATCAGACTAGCATCGTGTTACGTTAGTTCTCCTTAAACCCAGTTTGCATCTATGATTACAGGCGCGACTGCCGCAGCGATCTTACATCACCCGGATCACGCGGCGCGGCCTGTCCACTTCCTGTCCCATCAAATGTTACGTCATCTCCCTGGGTCTGCTCTTCAGCAACGACACGTTCTACTGGGACGCTTACAGAAAAGGCACAGGACTGTATGGCGCGCACAAGGTAAAGATACCTACATCTGCACACATGTCATTTACTTAAGAGAGAAACGCAGGTCTCAAGTTTCCATGTTGTTGATTACCAAGTTTCTTTGAATCGTTAAAGCTAAGTTCAACCTGTCATTTCATTTGATTATTCAACTCACAGGCGAATTCTAGTTTCCATGTCCTTTTCACAGTCACTTTGATTCAAAATTCTGTATTATAAATGTGTGTTTCAAAATTTTTATTGATTATTTCTAGGAGTTTATAAGCTCAGAAAAGAACGACAATTTGGCGACAGTGACCCTTGACCCGCCTGGAGTCGGGCAGTACATCAGATTCATACCCCTATCCGCTTCATCCGACGATCTGTTAGGGAGGTCATGCATGAGGGTACAAGTCTATGGATGTCCCACAGAAACAAATGTTGAATGTAGGAATAGTACTCACATTTTTAAAATCTCAATTGTATACCACACTATAAATGTATGGTATATATTGAAACCTTTTGATCATTCCAAATAAATTTTCATTACTGGAATTAGGTTTCCTATTATAAAGTGTATTATAAATTAATTATGGTTGATCATTTTTCAGCTTGCCCAGTTAAATTAAGATCTGCTGCATCTACCGATAACGACCCCCTTAAAACCGTGAAGTTTGGTATAAACGGAAAGTTTGATGATGTTATCGGACTGGAATCTGGAATAGGATTATACGTCATAGACACGACAACCAGTCCATGTTCACTAGTTTCAGGTAAGACATGTGTTCCATGTCATGTCACTGTCAACCAGTCCACGATCACTTGGGTCAGATGAGACGTGAGGAGGATAGGTTACATTATGAACAAAACATAACTAAATACTGGTGTTATAAAGTTGTATATCTGATAACCACAGCAGAGCAAATACATGATAGAAAACTATCAATAGTGGCAAGTAAGATGTGTATGCTAGGTCATGTTAACTTCATCTAGTCTACGCTCACCAGTGTCAGGTAAGACATGTTTGCTGAGTTATATAGAAAGTTTAGATGTCGATGCTAAGAGATGTGAGGTACAGGTATGGGTATGATGGTAGTATCAAGAAAAAAGCATCAGCAACAAATACATGAACATGTATTCAGTATTCATATGTTTTCTCTTGACAGGTCCTGACTGGTATGGGACAGCTACATCTTCCGCTGAAGCTGACCGTCTCGTGGACACATTGACCGGGCTGAACGATGGTCTGTGGGTTGCCGGGTTAACCAGAGAATCGTTTGGAGTTCACATCTCACAGAATATGAGGGATCACTTCAGGGTAAGCCGACTGAAAGCAGACTAATAACAGACTGAAAGCAGACCGATAGCAGACCGATAGCAGACTGATAGCAGACTGATAGCAGACTAGTAGCAGACTGATAGCAGACCGATAGCAGACTAATAACAGACTGAAAGCAGACCGATAGCAGACTGAGTGCAGACTGATATTTGGTGTGCGGGGTCCTCATGTGAAATGTATATCGAGTGCCCCTCCCCTGGTGTTATACCCTTTATGCGGAATAATGCGGTGAAACATTCAGTAACAAACTAGGTTTATTTGGGCTATCTATGTCATTATTTTACCAATCGTACTATCCATCGTCTGAAGGTATTTAAGAATAAGAATTCGGTTTAAATCGATCACGATGGTTAAATATGGTGTTGATGTGTCATGTATTTTTATCCCGGCAGGACGTGATGGGGATGGAGCTGGGATTGCCTGGATTGAGGAATCCTATTCCCGGAGATAAGTTGGCATTCGTCTATCAGATCGGCTCTCGAGTTAGCGCCCAGTTTCGATACGCCGAGTTTCTGACCGGAGGTATACAGCATCTGGTGGATCTGGTCACGGATACATCAAGTACGTCACAAAACTACTACTTCTGCCGCATCAAAAATCTAAAAACAACTTAAACAATAAGCACCGGTTACAATATTCAAATTGGTGCATGCAGGCCAATAATGGTTCAGCACCTATCTTGGACTTAAACTATACAATGCTTTTATATATTTATTACATTATAAAAGCCAATTGTAAATATCAATAGTCCATTGAAATATGACCTACACGCGTTTATTGATAATTGTTACAGGTTAAGAATGATATGTCCACTAGAAATTTCCATCAATTGAACTTATACAGTATTTTTCACTTTGTTCGATATCTGCGTTTGATACAACACATATAAAAGAAACGTGGACATTTCACTGTAAGACCATCTTATCTATCAGCCGCCTGCCTCCATCCGCTGGGAATGTACACAGGAGAAATAACCCAGTCTCAGATCACCACCTCGAGTTTTTTCTACTTATCTGGTGACAAGTCCTCGCAGCAGAGCAAGATTCGCCCGTTCTCCAACTACGGCGGCGGGATTATGATCGACGTGTGGATGCCGGAAGAGGCTTCAAGGTGGCAGGCGTTCGTACAGGTAGACCTGGGAACGGTTTATCGGGTAAGTACCCACAAGTCTTATATAGGCGTGGCAGAGTTGTCATGCGGATTTCAAACTGTGAAACACTATCAGTTGTATATGTCAATATAAAGGTGCCATGATATACATGGTGCTTTCACATAGATAACAAATATATGCTATCAGCTGAGTAATTGTTTCCCTCCTCTACAGGTGATAGCACTTGGTATCGTTGGGTCTGAACAAACCCTAACCTTTATTAAATCATTCTGGATGGCGCAAGGTTCGCCGACTGGCATGAAACCTAGGTACACCCAACTGTTGAATATTTCGTCATTGGAAAGAGTAAGTAGCAGAATTAAACAAGCTTTTCACCCCTACTCAATATTGGGAAACTAGAGGGTCTGCAAGAGCACTGCCAACAATTGAATGATGTTACACGTGTCACACCATGTCCAGCGCTGGCCTGGTTATATTTGTGTGATATTTTCTCGGGGATACCACGCTTTATCTGAGCGTAGTCAACAAAATATCAACGTGAGCGCGAGTCAGCCAAATCTACAATAAATATTATTGCCAGATCCTGTTTGCTTTACCGCAAGAGAAGCAATTAAGGCCCTGAGCACGTGATGGCAAAATATAACTTGTTTCAATGATAATCAACGGCACGCTGAAAATTCTTTACTAACGGAGTGAGCAAGATATCTAATTTTACTTTAAGCGCAGTTTGGTGAATAATGAGACTGACTAGATGGGTTTTATCAATATTACTTCTGGAATGATATATGTATATGTACGTGTATATTGTTCATCCATTAGCCACACGAGACCTGGTCCAGTGCTGACCAGCCGATGTTATTTCCACTCGTGCCGCACTCAGTCACCCGTTACATGAAGCTGTACAACTTTGACAACCATGCGTGGCTCGGCAGGACTGGCTTCAGCCTGGAGTTCTTTGGTTGTCCGCGTGGTAAATAAACCTCTACAGTCTAATATTCACAAACTTAAGACAATATGATTAGATTTGATGATCACTTTAAAAGCCAGCGACTCTCATGATTTGTCGGTATTCTAAAGCTTGCTCATTCATGACACTTAATGACCAATTTATACAATTTATGTTTGAGCATTTCTCTAATTACAAATACATTGATCGATATTATTGATTCATATTTTGCATATCTCATATATGCATTGACTGCGTAGATGACGTACCGTCTGGAATTGATTTCACGACTGCGGCCATACCTGTGCAGTTTGACGATGCCGGCACGGCCGTCACCGTGGAGGAGACTTGTACATACGGGTTCCCGGGCTGCTTCAGCGTCTGCGTGACAGACAGCGCCACCTGGTGGGAGGCGGATCTCGGCAGGCTACACTACATCAGGGGCGTCGCCCTTGACAACACTGCGGGACTGATAAGCACGGCTGCTGATGGCACGCCAGACTCGCTGCCGGACATGCTGCCCTTTAGAGCGTACGGCAGCAGGGGCGGCATCAAGTGGATCGGTGTCTCAGACGTGAGTACACCTTCCTCCTCTTGCTCAATGTGACATTTTATCGGCGGATGAATACATGTCTATGTAGACAGCTATATTGCACATACATAAATCGGAATGTTGTCTTGTTCTTATCAAAGCTCAGGCCATATGTAATACAAATATTTAGGCAACATGCATAATATATGTAATATGAATAATGTGCAAATTATCTATTATATTGTTTTGCATAATCTTTGATTTACTCAATGAAATATTGATGCAAATGTGTCTATCACTTGTTTATAACCGCATGATATAAGGACCTGATTTATATCGGTTAAAAGAAGTGCCTGCATATTTATATTTGTTAGTTACAGAGTTGATTATACATTCTCAGTTGATAATTTACATTTTTAGAGAGGTTTTAACCTGATTACATGATTTCAGAGGATGAAGTTTAGACCTGATCGTGATGATTCTGAGCCGCCTCCAGTAACAGGGGTGCTAGTCTGGACCGTAACTCCATCGGCGATAATAAGGGTTCTGCACGTGACCGATTTTAACACAGCCCTGGATGGCGCATGCGTGCAGATCACATTGAAGGGCAAGAAAGCACCGCGTATGTTACCTAATTATCATCAGACTTTCGTCAAATGTATGAGTCAACCAAATATTGTTGCCTGATGAAAATCGATCTTGGAAATATATTGAAATTTAGTGATGGCCTTAACGAATTCAGTACAAGTTCTCTGTAATGAATCCGTTTGATAAAGTCTATAACAGAAGCATGAACCAAAATACCCTTGAATGAGATATATCAAAAATGTGGTACAAAAAGTTTTAATGCATTTGTTTGAAATTCATTCTGCATTTTACCTGTTCAGATTATGGACGATCACTGGATTGTTGATAAACCTTTGTCGTTTTAGTTTTTAAACACTACATTTCTACTTGTTTAGGTTGTCTTAACAGTTCTGTAATTCAGGTAGTCTTCACAAATCTTTACGTTCTGCTTTTCTTTGTTATTTCCATAATGTTTTCGTCAAATAGCTTTCTGTTGTGTAAGGTTGTCCTCTATGTATCAATGTTTTCCTTGCTGACCTAAGTTGTCCGGTTTACTAGGTTGTCCATATGGGTCTGTGTTTACCGGAGATAAATGCTACTCGGCACCAGGTGGCGGCACTGACACCTTTAATTACAACAACGCTTGCGAGGATCACACCTGGATAGGACCGGGCATGCCAAACAAACCCAAGGGCAGACAGGAGCTTATCACAGCATTGAGAATATCAGGCCCCCATCAGGTCTTCTTTGAGTAAGTCAAATCAGCCTCTTCGCCTCTACAAATCATTTCTTTGTGAATTGCAATTCCTGGAGGCTTTGAACCTTTATGTTATTACATTTATTGTATAGCCCTGCAGCTAGCCACGGTTTGAAGCTTGGCATTTGGTACAATCTGACGGCAGGAGCGTGGCAGTATCATGACTTTGAACCTGTTGATGTTGAGTGGTGCCCTCTCCAGTCACCTAACACCCTTGCGTCGGTAGATGCTAATTTAGAATCCGCCTGTGCCATCCAACAAAATACTGCTTTACATTACACGACTTATCTGTGTGAAACTGCGCCGGATCCTGGTGAGATACTGCTTCCGCTATACATTATATACTTCGTTAAAGAATGACATTTTCATTCCTTATTGTTTTTTTAATAGAACATGCTGTATCACTATGACATATTGTCCCGTTATTTAAATGTTAACTTTAAACCAACTTAAACCAAGACATCTACTTCAAACCGCTTGATCACTTGTAACGATGGTGAGTTTCTGCTCAGATATTTCCATGGACTGTGAGATTGAATGGCGGCATGTGCGGGACTGGCATTTCAGCTTGAGTGACGGAGTGGCGTCTAATGTCGTCAGCGGGGGGAAGTGTGCTGCCCTCTGTCAGCAGTGGCCAGACTTCGACTGCAAATCGGTGGCCTACTCAGGTAAATAAATAAAATTGTTCACAAATCGAGAGTGGACTACGAATAATAATACTTAGCTTATCTGTATCAAACAGTGAGGCACAAGTAGCACAAATACACAAACTAATGTGTTTAAAGTTTTAAATTTGAATTGAAATCTGCAGTTCCTGTAAAGGACTGCTACATGACGACGGAGGTCCCCGATGCATCTCCGTTCTGGAATTACGATGCATCTATACAATGGTGGTTCTGGTCTCACTCTTGCACCAATGACACAGGTAAATAAATTTGCTAGGCCAGAATCTTACATCATTCCTGTCAGATCAGGTGTGAATCTTCAATGTTTCACGTTTAAATTCACAGCTTGTTTGAAGCCTCTACTGGCCGGAGCCACAGACGTTACATTTACCTCCTCGTCTTCCTCCACAAACTTTGATGACTTGACGAATTTGGAGAATGACAACATGTGGTCGTTTAATCAGGACATAGATTATCCATGGCTTAAGGTAAATCTCCAGATGTCACTTTAGTTTTCACAATCATTACTGAGATATAACGAGATGTACTATTTACAAACATTCACTGTTTTTAGATTGTCTTTGATGACGTCATGAACATACGTAAGATGAAATCTCGCGGTTCGGCATGGGATCATTACGTCACACGTTTTCTCCTGTTCTACTACGATATGTACCTTGAGTACTACCGGGCTCCGATAGGACCTTATAACAAACACAGGGTAACTCTTTCATTACTTAAGGACCTTATAACAAACACAGGGTAACCCTTTCCATCACTTAAGGACAGTATAAATCTATCATGTGCAGGGTATCTCGTTCCATCACTGGACCTTATTACACATTAACAAACTATTTTTGTTACTTTAGGACATTGTAACAGACATCGGCTAACTTTTTCCATTTCCCAATTCCATATAACCAAACATTTTTTTCAATTACTATGTAGGTTCTTGTAGCATTATGCACAAGATTATTGATAATTCGCTGACCCTGAGAGTTGACCTGATTAAATACTTACACTTAACGGTTCCATAATCAGAATATTTGATCCTTTCCGTCGGATGATAATAGTGTATCGATATTAAATTATATTAACAGGAGTACTGGGATCAGATGAATGGGATAGTACCAAGTGCCCGGGATTTCATTGACCCAATTATCACCAATGCGGTGATCATTGTGATGAAGTCGGCTGAACCGGTAAATGAGGGTTCCTTTAAAGTGGAGCTCTACGGCTGTGTCGCCAATGATACCCACCTGGAACTGGCGAAAGGTTGGTGATAAATTATTCGATGTAATAACATTAAACTCAAATGGTGGGAACTAATTCTGAGTAAGGTCTTATAAAATATCTAAATACATATGTAGTCCAGTTGCTTTCCCCATTTTATATCATTTCCAAAATAGAAAAAACTATTGTACCTGCCTCACCCATTATGGAGATCATGCCGAACCCTAGATATTAATAAAAACAAAATACAATGTGCTGCCCAAATCTGTATTTGCTTTCTGGCTAATAATGGTCTGAGAAGCAATTATGCAGATAGATCGTCTTTTCTATTCCACATATGTTGTGATAATTGAATTTTTCCTTTGTACAAACGGTTTGAATCGAAGTTTGATTGAAATTATTTTATTTTTATAGAGAGGACACGCAAGTATGTTCCCTTAGGTATGCAATCGAGGAAAATTGGAATCGGACAAATAGTCGTTTTCAAAGGTAATACGCTTCCACTAATTTACAAATATAAGCTCTCCATCACATGTTTCCTACCTATATCAGGCCATATGATTCGCTGCAATGAATGCAAACCACCTTAATATATTGATGTAGCGTTTTAACGTAGCCTTTTATAAAATTAATCAGAGATGCTGACATACCTCAATCTTCAGATAAGAAATCTCACACTGTTTTGTTTAGATGTCGATTTTCTTAATTTGCCTCGAATATACCACCCCACATATTGTTTCATATTTCCCCCATTTTTTTTCTACTACACGTGTTCTGTGTTGGGTTAGGTGTTAACACCGATGCAACAGGTGTCGCCTACTCGAGCGAAGAAGGGATCCGCCTGAAGTACCAGCCGATCGACAACTTGCTGAGCTACTGGGAGGCCACACCCGCACTGGAGGACTGGCTGATGGTGGATCTGCTCGTCTCGCATGTGCTCATGGGATTCGTGACGACAGGTGCTCACACTGGCGCCGGATACGAGTTCCTCTCGCATTTCCGCGTGTCCTATACCGCCGAAAACCCCATCGGCAGCAACGTCGACGTGACATTTGAAGACGTAAGATTCGATTCACCGCAAAACATGATATCGTTCTGATAAAGACGTATATACAAAACTCGCTATTGGAAATACGGCATGCTCCTCTAGATATCCATTCCATTTGCGATGGGCATCCTTGCTATAATTCGCTAAACGAACATAATTTTGTGCTTCTCTAAATAAAATGCTGTTTTGATTACAGGTAACTGCTGGATATAACCTGTACCTGCCTTCCTTCGCTCTCATGTTCTTGTTCGTTGACCCGAAAACTGGACGCGCGATCAAATTTATCGCGGATGCCAGTCATCCTAATAGAGCCGTGCTTGGTCTTGAAATAATCGGCTCGTTAGAGGGTAAGAGTGCCTTTGATCGGCAACTGTGTATCGAGACAAAAACATTTCTACAGTGCGAAAATACATCTAACCAATCTTACAATTAGTGACTAACGTTGCGATGCTTATCACCTATAACATTATACATAATTTAACATCTAACAGTTACATTCACATGTCATCGTGCTCTTTATTCTTTCTCTGACATTGTAAAATGGCTAGTGTAATTCCCTTTAATGTTTTTGTTTGTCCTTTGCTCGCCAGTTACCAATTGTGGGTTCTTGTTTGCCCTGGAACTCGATGGCACCGAACGCGAGCCCGTGTCCACCTCGTCCACCGGTGATGTCAGCCAGACCTTCTGGACCCCGGACCGCATACCTTGGTGTCCGGATCTCACCGATGCTGCCCCGTGGATACTGATGGACCTGAGGATGCTGTACCTGGTGCCCGGGCTCACTGCTGATGTGGGCAACACTGTCACCGGATTTACTGTCAGCACTGGCCTCACCCAGGACGACCTGCAACTGTTCGTAGCTCCCCCGCTCAACATAAGTGTTAGTGAATGTCTTACATTCAAAATATATGGTTCACAACCAAATATCATTAAGCCGGAATTAACATAATAATTAACTAGGAATTGCCATTTGATGACTGACCTATCGTATTTGTTGATAGTACATGTACGTATGCAATTCGCTTCATGAAAGAAGATGCGAAATAAGCTACGTGTGAATATTAACTGTACTATCTATATCGTCA
>JAXGGS010302841.1:0-14000 GCA_035585475.1 Armandia brevis
TTCTTTTATTGGCAACTTTCATATCTATAGAGCAGAGCTTTACTAAATAAGCTCTCATGAAAGTCCTATTATCGGTACTCCTACAAATCTAAGGCATATTGTCCATACAACAACGAGCCAATTTTCTAATAGGAGCTATGCATATCTTTGACCTATCTCATATGAAAGAAATATAGATACGGAGTCATGTATCATTGATAACTATAAACCCCGACTTTGGTGAAAAGACGGAAATAAAGGCGCTGCTACACCGGAAGTGGACATTCTTAGAGATGCCGGCGCATTATTCATCAGACAAAACGGGATAATCTGGATATCTGACATTGTCTCCATACCAAGATTGACATGCACTGATAGATTCACTGATATATTTAGAATAAGCGGATTTCCATGCATTTATCTCGGATATATATGTGAAAACCCTCCCCTTTATTAGCAGAATTAAAGCGAGAGCTGAGTGCTGAAATATTGCAGTACTACTTGTTTTGTCAGTGATGAATAGAGTTGGTTTCCTGCTTAGCCCGCCTGTTGAGAAGCTGTGATGGCTCTCATCTCTCACGCTGATGAAGTTTGCTGTCTCTGTGTTTGAGTAATCTGCTGGCGCGGCTAACAGGAGGTGCGCTGACTTGGTGGACAGGACCGGTAACTAGTGGCACTCGTGTGGCCGACTCTTCCACTCATCCGTCCGGGTGGAAGAACTTAGAAATATAGCCCATGTCCCGTCTGCTGTTTGTGGTCAGCCACCGCGGGGGAGGGGCTTCACCTTCCTGTCTGTCCATCCGTCAACATGAACAGTCACCATCATCGCCCACACGGACAGCTCGCCAACAAACAGAGAAAACAGAAGACAATTTGTATCCAGGACAAGTCAACCTTATTAATAAAAGAGATGGCTCTCCAACTGACATACAACACAAATGATAATCCACTTGATTATCAACTAGCCATCATAAGTCACACACACATAATACCACTAGACAGACAAAACCAGCTGACTAGCCATCATAAGTCACCTGGACGCCACTAGAGACAATCCGCTTGCATGAATGGTTCTCCACTTCAGACTTTTGCTCACCCGGGAAAACATGCAGTCCACCACTTAGTTGTAGGCTTCTGCAATATCCCAAATCACCAATTTGATGGGTGCACCGGACACTGAGAAGATCTAGTCCTCCAGAGCTGTTAGTGAGAAGGGCGCCATAATATTCAATCTTTAGCGCCACCTATCTGGCTCTAGCTGCCGGCCATGATTTTAATAGAGCCATGAAAACGGAAGTAATGAATGTAATATGAGAGGAGCAATATGGCGGCGGTTTCCCATTGAGAGAATATGACAGCCCTCACTGAAATCTGGTCATCTCCACCAACCCTGCAGATATAGAGCTGCTCTTGGCGGGAAACTCTGTGTCGCCTTCCTGGTGAAGTGGACAGGGGTAAGATCGCAGGTCATGTGAGCCATGCTAACTACCCGCTCACTGTCATATCCCATTCCGTGCGGGCAGCCGGAAACCAGCGAGCTGTGAGGCGATACTCCACGTTTTCATCAGAGGGGATCACCAGCCGAGTCATCTGCCTGCTTCCGGTGCGTTCATGCGCACACAGCTGCGCAGACGACACTTAGGATGATTGAGAAGAAGAGCCTGGGAGAATTACTGATGATTTTCCTGCCTAAATTTGGGGGCATTTAGCCGTCTGTTGTTCCATCAAGGAAAGCTGTTCGGCTTTCATTTATCCCACGCATGAGTTTGATCTTCAGGGGTCGTGGTCAATCTGACACAAACTTAGGGTGGGGCGGGATCCTGGTAAAAGCATCACATGAATAAAGCGGGTGGCTGCCTGAATGAAGATGAAGGGAAAGGCCGCGAGTTAAATGTTAAGGATCACCATAAGAATGCTTCACCGCCTTTATATTCGCCCTGATCAATCTTGATGAGGTTTTTACCCCACCTCCCCCCTCGGACGGTGGCTGACGGCTCTGGGCCCTACTCTCCGGCAAATCACGAGTTTGGCTTTTTCCGCCAGCGTTCATGGCGTCATTACTGCCGGCAAGAGGCAGCTCCGGGGTTCTGTCTGAGTTATGGATGATATTAAACCGGGGGTCTGCGCCCAATCATCATCCCCCACCCCTGAGATCTCCGGCCTGAGGGGGGGAGGTGGGAAATCCCTCACGGCACAGGGTAGGGGTACAAGATGGCGGCTGTCACTCGGGGATTACCGGGAGTCGATCAGGGATTTACACAACACGGCGGTGATTGAGTTTAAGCAGCACTACATGAGGGTTTGGCAGTCAAAATACAGATATTTTCCCCATCGACTTGGTCAGGGTTCTACATTCACGTACATGGTTGCACATGCGCAGTAAGCGGGGCCTTGGGGATCGCTGTACCCAGATTACAAGCTAGTTTCCCCATCAGGTATTACAATCCATGCGGGTCCATCAGTTTACAGTTTAATATACATCATGGCCAACCTCCCTGGGAGCCACTCTGTACAACAACATATTAAACCCACAAGCGAGTCAAGGAGAGAGCTACTAAAGCTAGGGAGAGAAGAGTGCATTAACATCAGCTACTGTAGCTAGGGAGAGAGGAGGGTGTATTAACATCAGCTACTGTAGGCAACGCTATTCTACTGCTACAAGGTCACAAAAACATGATGCATTAAGGGTAATAGGCCCAATTACAATTGTCTTATGGCCGCACTCTATATACTGACACCAAATAAAAAAACAGGCAATTTCAATATATGGTTAGGAGCTGTAATATCCTAAAAGTGATACCTATTTAGGTTTTATCATCGCCCGTGCAGGAAAATATGGCGATGATTAAACCGGGGGTTAGATATGTTTCCACTAGGGGATTGTGGGTGGATGTATTAAAGTCACATGGAGCGGTATTTTATGTCGTCACTTCTGACCTTTCAACCGCCTGAATATATCCACCGAAAACGGAGCTAGTCCCTGACACACTCAGCTGCAAGCCCAAACAAGTGGTCATTGATAAATTCTTGCAGAACTAAGCGTTGTTTTCTCTAGAATAAAACCCGTCTTCTCCTTACCCTTAAGTACGTGATGGTTACAAAAGATTGACCCCTCTCGGCGTCGCATCAACAATTGGACATGTTGTGTGAGCGTCCTCAGCACCAGCATGAATCAGAGATGATTCACAGACGACAGGTGAAAGTGGCGCGAATCAATGGCGGGCCTCGTTTACACACGTAACATTTCTTTTTATATACAAGTCGTCTGCGGGTGTCACTATAACCCCCCTAAATCCGTCCGGTATCAACCGATACATCCATATATAGGTGTGTGTGCAGAGCAGACGACAGGGAGAACAGTTTAGAAGAGAACCTTGTGTCTTGTGTCTGTGTGACTTTAGGGGTCGTATAAGGAAATGGAGAGGCTCAGCAGATCAATTCTAGCCGAGCGTTTCAGTGTTTCCCATTAGTGGGGGAAGGGACTTGTGTGCCCGGGTTTGCTGCTCTGCTTCCCCGGGACCGTCGGGTTTAGGTGGGAAAGCTGGGAAGCGAATTGAATGTTCTCTCTGACGTCGATTTCTGCTGCCTGATTAAAAGGAGAATTGTATCTTCACCACATGAAATGTTTCTTTTGTGCGGCACCTCAGTTTTAATTGTGTCCCCCCGCAGAACAAAGCGACACTGTATCATTGTCACTTAACCACTCTCTCCTTTGTAAAATATACGCGCATCATTGCTGCTGGTAATTAGCAAAAACTGTGGGGTAAAGGAGAGTGGGATGTTTGATGTGTGAGTGTGGGTGATGGATTCGGGGTTTGTAGCTTATAAACTTAGCCTCTCTTTAATCTATAAACAATCTTTGACACCTGCATCTTTACTTGCCAGAGCAGACTTTAAGTTTATGATTACATAAAGGCGCGCTGTTTTCTGATTATTCCAGTTAAAATTACACACCTAAACTCACTTGGACTTAATCAGAGACAAGTATAATGACATCTAGGGGGATGCACTATCTACTGCCCGCCTTACAAATAATCTCGCTGTTGATTTAATCCACAGCTATTCTTACGCTTGTCTGTAAATTTTCATTACTGAAGCTGAGTTTCGCTGTAATATGTCAGCACTGATGAGGATCGCTTCATGAAACGCGCATATTTCGCCTGACAATGCCAGAGAAAGCATCTGTAAGTAAGAGCCTGCCGGGCTCAGCCTTTAAAGGGCGCGCTGGTTTACCACAAATTAAAAGTGGAATTTGGGTTTAAGCTGTGGAATTGGTCACTTCATCACAGGAGTAGCACATGTTCCAGAGTTGGCGGCTGGAAACGCTGTGTCATATATGGGTGAAGATTAGTGAAGGTCAGTGAAGGTCAGTGAAGGTCAGTGAAGGTCAGTGAAGGTCAGTGAAGGTCAGTTAAGGTCAGTGAAGGTCATTGAAGGTCAGTGAAGGTCAGTGAAGGTCAGTGTGTCACCCATATCTCATCTCTCCCCCGCACAGCCTGTATTTATCTGTGGCTAAATGTCACATGTTCCCACAATGCCACAATTTCTCCCACTGCACTGACTCTGGCGGCCATCCACATCCTACCTATCTGACGCACGCGCAGTGAGACAGATAGATCATTTGATATAAGATATCATCCTTCCTGTCCCCCACAATGCTTTGCTGCTCCCATTGCACGGATTTCCACATCCGGGACAATTATGGGGATGGGTGACGCATGCGTGGAGAGGTCAATCAATCAATCACATTATCAGTTCCCACACTCGACCCCGCCATTTATCGCTCAGTCCGGCATGTGTCTCGTCCACGCTGTCATCTTTATCAGAACCGCGCTGACTTGTGGGAGATATCTTCAATAGTTACACATAGTATGTTTCCCGCGGTTTTTATAGTTTCACATAGTATGTTTTCCCGCGGTTTATAGTCTCACATAGTATGTTTTCCCGCGGTTTTTATAGTTTAACATAGTATGTTTTCCCGCGGTTTCTGCTCGTGCAGAGGATCACATCTGCTGTGTAATGATTGGACGTGACCGGGGTGGTGGCCATCTTTCTCTTTTAATCCGCCGACTCTTCAATCTTCAATTAGAGTCGAGCTGACGGAGGGCGGGGATTGAATGATGGTGGCGGATTAAACCGTTTTATCATTTTATGTGGGATGGAAACTGTGAGAGATTGGCGGAAGGATAAAATACAAACTTCTGTCGAATGCTGACACGGGATCAATTTACAATACTGGGCCCCTCAAATATTCCACGGCCATCATGTAAACATAACAAGTTATGATACTTAATTGGTGGAAACATACTGAAACATCTGTGACCTGTGCGTGGTAATTCTCCTTAAATGACGTCCCCCAAATGTAAACAAGGCTGCTTTAAGGGTTTGATAAATGCTGAATTACTGAATTGTTCATTGTATGTATGTGATTATATCAGTAATGCCTCTCTAGCAGGCACAGCTAGACGCAAACACCAGTCTATGTTTGTCTAAATAATTGATGTCCACTGTCAGGGTCATGCCTCATTGAATGGTCCCACTGGTTGAGCTGCCTGGCTGACATAACATGACAGGCGTCAAAATATATTTGACTGACAACTTGAGCGACTCAACTCAACTCAACTCAACTTGAGTCGGTCTGATCTCCGGAGATCAGTGGGTAAATGTTGGCGGTAACGCGGCCGAACAGAGCTCTTCTTTGAGCTCCCTCTACTCCCTCCTGCAATTCTCTCTCCCCCAGTTCCTCCTCCTCCTCACTCCCAACTTTCCCAGCAACTGTCAGCTTATAAACCCGTGTAGATTTTATAAACCCGTGTAGATTTAGTCACGTCTCCCTTCATTCTCTCATAGCCCAGCCCCGTTAGACTAATATGTGTTTTCCTGTCCGCCATTTCATCTCCTCTTTGTTGGGGTCAAAGGTCACGCCGAGCTAATTCATCATCAGTGGGAACACGCTGACGTGTGGTGGGCTGCCAAGACATAGATATGGTAATATTACACCTGATCTCTGTCAGGTTGCTCCTGGGAAACTCTGATCGTCTGCTCCTGTGGTGGGAAAATTTGATTTGCGCGCCAGATGTTTTACCTTTTGCCATGGCGTCTAAGATTGTTGATCGTCTGCTCCCCAGCCTAAAATCGGACTCACAGAGCAATGATGTTGTCTGCTCCCCGAGAACTTGCAGGAAAACTCGGCGGAAACATCGCCCGTGGGAATGTGAACAAGGAGCAGATAAATTTGCTCCCGGTTTACAGATATTGACTGGTCATAGCCCCTGGTAAATAATCTGGTCAGCTCCGGACTCCCAGAGGTCAGGCCGATCAATGCACGGTCGAAGGTCGTGGCTCCCCCTCTCACCCCAGCTACTTATTGTCATAGCGGACAGCATAGATGATTCTCGCACAATACGCCGTTAACGAGCTTCTCTCATCCGCAAGGACCCGAGATTAACTCAAGTATTCAGCACCGCTCTCTAAGGCGGAAGCTGCTTCCCGCTTTCCTGGAGAGTTTGGTCACGTATTATAATATAATGGCCACTAAAAGGTGATGTCTGTCCTTGCCTAACACGACTTCCCTTCTTGATTTAGCAGATGGTTATTGTCGTCCGTCTCTCTGCTGTGGCTCTCTGCGCACTCGAGGTCGAGTTAGCCCGGTTTAAGCGACCCTCAGCTGACCTATTTAAGGAGTGAGCAGAATTAATCAAAGATATGAGCGGGTGGTGTATGGCTGTGTGACTTTAGCACTGACATTAGTGCTGACGTTAGCGCTGATGTTACCTTTGATCGGACAAGCATGACTGATGTTAGCAGAAACAAGGGGCGAGCGTCAGTGCAGGGTCCAGTTAGAACAAAAGCTGGTTCAATGCACTGAAATCCTCCCACAAAGTAACCGCACTAATGCTCCCCATGCTCCACACTGTTTAACTATAGCAACAACGTGAGCTGTAAAAACAAGGCGCTGAATTCTTTGTCCCTCCTTCTGTGGAACTCACGCACCCGGATCACGGATCCAGAGATCAGACATTTCCGGTCTGGTCTATGTCAAACTCCCCGCCCGGACTCTGAACGTTGACCCGTGACCTGTGACCCCACGCTTCCTCTTCCCGACAGGGGACCCGGCCCTGCTTATCACAACCATCTCCTGCGCGCCGTCTCAATGTGCCGGTTATTACAATATTTATCAGAAACATGTATTGAACTTCAGTCCTATGCGTCAGACAGACAGATCGAGTATTAATACACGGTTTGAAACCGAGGCGTTGATGTTTATAATAAAACTCCGAAAGGGTTCGTTACTCTCTGTCACTTACCTCCCCCGCCCGCACCCCATCACAGTCTCGTTATAGTCTCGTTATATCACGTGTAACCGAGTGTTTGATGGCGAGGATGATTGTTTTCACAGGGGAGCAGGACTGGGAATATTTCGTGATCATTATGATGGGATTTATGTCGGAACAGAAACAAACAATGTCTCAGACAACAAAAATCAAATACTGCCAGATGTTGGAACTCTAGTTTTCAGATAGATTGTGATTCCCGAGTGGGTTTTGATCATTATCCACTTAAATCACGAGTGTTTTGTATCAGGATATTCTAAGATAGAAATACCTGAAGAAATAACCCGCGTGTTAGAAGTGTGAGAGGAGCGTGTGTAGCTTGAATGCTGCGTCAACATTTTATAAACCTATTAAATTGTGCACGCGAGGCACCAGCGATGGAGATGTTGTCCGCGTGTAACAAAATATAAACGTGGGATCTAAGCAACCATGCTCAAACTGTGAACGTCTGATATACCTGAGGCTGTGTAGGATATCATATATATATATATTCTTGGGAACTGTGCTTTAATATTGTTAGAATGCAGGGGCATCTACATGTACATGTATATCAGATACCTTTCATCGCACCTGCGCCCTTGCATGTCCCGTGTTTTGTTAAAGTTGGTATGACATGGGAAGTAACTAGAACTTTTACCTCATGTCACCAAGCCTCGTGTCACCATAAATCATAAATGAGATTTTCTAAATGTAGAGAAGAGGATAGCGTCACTGCTCCAAACTTAAACAGCATGGGGAGCCAGGTCCTGCACAGGACAATTCCCGGAACACTGAGAAACATGCCAGATAACAGCCCGGGGACATGTAAAGTTTGCCCGCGGAGGTTGTGTACCGGACTCGGTGGTAAACCATCCCGCAAACTGGCCGTCTGGAGACCAACCACGTGTGACCTATATAACCTGTTCTGTCACTGCGAGGCTGAGGTCCGACACTCCGCATGCCACCAGGGGAGATAATACAGCCACCAGATGTCATGCTGTAAACAATGTCACAAACTCAGTACGATGTGCCCTTTATAAATCTCCATCCTTGCTGCCACGTTTTCGATTTGAGTGCAGAAAAACTCTGTGCGTTCAGGGCGCGGTTATAACACCCCTGCTAGTAATGATGCTGTATGGGAGATCTAACAGTTACACATTATTGAAGGTGAGCTGTAATTAAGCTGTGGGTATGACGTCAGTATTCTAGGATAGGGGGATGTAAACCGGAAGTTGGTTGATATTTCAAACATTTTGATGTTTGGAAGTTACAATATCAGGTACAATCTGTGATTTGGGTAGTTACAGATGTAAACCTTGTTGTTATGTTATAAAAGAGGAAGATGGTATTTTAAGTGAGTCACATAGAATATGGTGTTTTTGGCAAGTCTCAGATAAAGTCGGTGAGTTTAGGTTGTTTTTGGGTAATTCTAGATACAGACGGCAGTTAAGGCTGTATTAAGTAAGCCTCCTAAAATATAGTGTTTTGGCCAGTAACATATTACCGGACGTTAAACGAAGTAAACTGGTGAGAGGTGGCTTCCTTTTACCTTCAGAATTACACGAGAAATGTCAGTCCACTTACACACCAGCCCGAGGTGGTAATTTCCGGCCGAGCAGCCTCGATTTAGCCGCGAATCTCCGAGCGACAGCCGCCATTTGCCGAGCTCTCCACGATGCTATAAGGACTTTTAATTCTATCTCAGTGTGGGACGGTGGAGGTTTGATGTCAGATATTTCACCCTCACATCTGATAACACAGATGAATGTTATCGCTGCTTACACAACTACTCGGGTCACATTTCCCCTCTCATCCCCCTGACCTGAGCGGGAGGGGAGAAATACGTGACATCTAACAAAGCGTGAATCCTCCACCCCGTAATGACCTCTGCGCGCATTCCATGACCTTCACATACGGCGGGAAAACGATCCGCAGACGAGAGATAAAACCGACAACAAAGCCACCGATATCAGGAGCCATCCGGGTCTAGTTACCCCAGTAACCAGGGGGTTTCCATGTTAACACGTGACATGATGACGCGCGGTTGTCATGGGTATGAGGCGTGGTGTGTCACGGAGCAGTTGGTTGATGGTCTCACTCATCCCCCATTAAATATGCGACGTGTGGCCCTTTTCCCAGTCACCGTGCCACAGGGAAGAGGGAGGTGCCACACTCAGGGTCACGTGTATGTTATATCAGCATCTATCAGCTCATGGACGTCATTCTCACCCTCAGGACGTCATTAATGCGTAACTAATCCAAAGTATATAGTAATCAACCCATATCATCCAGTCTTCACTTCCAGCGCTGACATTTAAACATGTATGAATCTAGACAGACATAAAGTCTGTGTTGATAAAACCTGCCCCTGCACATTGATATGCTCTGACATCTGAAATAGGGTACGTACATGTGTAAGCGCGGTGTCTCGTGGATAAAACACACACCTATCCAGGGATGATGGCAGAGGTGGAACTACAGGCATCTGTACATGAGGTTTGTTTTATTGACATCACCTCTGCTTGGTTTGTTTTATTCACATCTCCTCTGCTCGGTTTGTTTTATGTAGAGCGTGGTTACAGTCACTCTGGGGTGGGAAAGGCACGAGGCGTCAATGGCTGCCGAGTAAACATAAAACAGAACAAATCATTAGTGAAAGGCAGCGAGAAGTTTTATTCGAAGCATATTCTTCATTGGCTTATTTCTATTTTATGCCCTGCTGGCATTGGCATATTGAGCAGCTCCAGAGGTTTGACCTAATAATCGGTCTTGCTCGCCAGTTTTAAGACCGGTGCTTACAAGCTTCCCCACAAAAGACAAGTCGAGCTGTGCTACAAAACACCGCTTCCTTAATCGATATTTTGAATATATGAATCATGCTCTGAATAAATAAAATAGTCCTCCAGTAGCTAGGGTCTCCTTATCATTGAGCTGAGGCATCTATACCAGGATATACTCAAGCACTGGCTCAGTTTCTTCCCTTCAGTGCTCAAGCTTAACTCATATCTGGGCACTTTCTTACTAAACATCTCGATCTGTCCCAGTAGAATCTGGGCTTCTAAAACCAGAGAACGTTTTGTACAGTGATGTTTAAAGGCAGAACTTGAACATGGAACGTCTAAAGACGGAAGTTCTTGAGATCCAATCTAAAGAACAGAAAATGATAGCCTTTTACAGGACAAACGTAAAGATCCAGGATAATATTAAAGGAAACCGATACTCTTCTGGTCAGCCAGGACAATATCACAGAAACCGGTGGCCTCCTGTTATGCGTGCACTATTACAGTGGTCTTCGGTGGACTCATTGCTCCTGGATGGGCTGAGAGAGGGGGGGGGGATGAAGGAAGTAGCCCAGTCCGGCTTGGGGAGATAGATATGAGGGATAATAAAAGTCGGAAAACAGCCGACAAGAGACAGATATTTTCTAGGTCATGTTAGTGGTTGTATACCCCAAATCAGACCGTTGTACAGTTAACTAGGTTAAGCCACTGCCTCTCCTCGCAGCTTGTTTGTCTGTGCTCCTCTGTTGAGTATCCGTGAGAAGAGGATCCGCAGTGTTGCTCAGTTGCCTGATTCATTCTCAGCTGTTGTGAACACGGTTTTAAAACCGACCTAAATCACTTCTCTGCTTGCCTGAGCCCCACCCTCGGGGACCCGCGGGATGATGAGAGGGGTCGGGGCAATTGTCCCCCCGTGCACCCTGGGAGCTCATGGGTGATGGTTCTCCGCGCAGCTCTGAAATCAATGGTGGTGCGCGATTAATGCCGACTTAAGAGGCGGAAACATCGGTGAGATAAAATAAGCCGCCCCGAAATAACCCCGCCGACAAATTACTCCGAGAACAATATGTGATGACGATATGGAGAAAACCTGCAGCCTGGCCAGATCCCAGGCAGCCGTGGCGCGAATCAACAACAGCGGTTTGGCGCGAACATTTCCCGCCCAGGCCGCTCGTGTCGTCTGCTTATTGATGGCGGACAGCGGGTAGGGCGGGAAAAGGGGAGCTGATAGGTCAAGGGTCCCCGCCGTGAGCGTTAATAGTTCTGGCTGGTGCTGATATCCCAGCCCCGAGTTTTCACAGGAGCAGACGATCAACTACAGCATCTCATCAAACCCCAAATTCGGCGGGAAAAAGCACACAATCACCTAAAGCATCTCACCAGAGCCCAGTTTTGTCTGGTAAAGGCAATGATGACTGTGTTAAGGCGATGCTAGCTGACCTCGGTATTTCCCTCTCGCCCTCCCTCCTATTATTGACTCCCCGCGGCCAGACATGTCTTTAATATCCACTTCACCACTAACGGTGTCGCACGCGGGTTTATGAAATTGCTCGCAGACTCAGTCCGGACTTTGGTAGTGGATCCGCGTGATGGATTAAACTCATTTCATGCTTCCCATTTCTCGATGGATTCAGACCGAAGCTGGAGGGGGAGGGGGAAGTTTATGAGTTAGGCGCCTGGGCCGAGTGTCTGGCCAACCCTCTGATCTGATGCGACCGCCGACTGGAGCAACACAATCTCTACACCATGAATTATCCACCCGCAGAAGCCAATGGATATTTGATGCACGATGTTAAAGAAATTCTCACATAAAAATCGTCCCATATATCGTTATGTACCACACATCTGCCGCTCCAGCTAGTACCAAGTAGAGGCTCGGAATTCCCGGCAAACACCACGGTTCCCGCGTTGCAGATTACTGTCATTACTTTTCTCACAATCGATAACTTCCCGGCAAAGCGGTCGCTAAACGCAAATATAATTTATGTTATTCATAATCCACCGTCACATTACTGTGACCAAACCTCTAATTATCTCCTCATCCACAATGTCCGCCCCTCGCTCGAGTCTCGCTTTCACATCTGAAAATAGTCGGGTATCTGGTGGCGCGAAAAGGGCGCGTGATTATAGCTGGTGAAGCAGACGAGAGGTGGGTTTTATTGTGAGCGCGGGAAATCAGTTCTCGTCCATATCTCACCCGCACTCTCTCCCATTCTCTCCCACTCTCCACCAGCACAAAACCCCTTTCAGCGCGCGAGGTGTCGACACGTGACCGCATAAACTTTTCCGATCGACTGCGCTCGGAAAAATGGTGCCGCCGCAAACAAATGGTTTCCCTCTGGGCTGCTTCAATGTAGCCGTATTTCTCCGCCATCGAAATCGGGCAAGCGAATATCGTTTTTCAATATTCTTGTTTACGCCAGATTTTGGTGGGAAATGATGAGGGGCAGACGATAGTCAGAGCGGTTCTTGTGCAGGTTGCAAATCAGCAATATTGTTCCCGATAGAATTAGTATCTGGTGCTCTAAAGTCGTACATTGCCTGAAGTACCCCCTGTCCTATTCCCCGACACGACATTTCCACATTCCCTGAGCTGGTTTTATTAATTTTACGATTAGGGATATTTGCGGAAGTGATCACCTTCGCCCGTCACGTCTCTCACACATCATGGGGGCGCATACAACGGATTTGAGGGGACTCTGGGGGAGATATTACTAGGGAACCACAAACAGGGGGCTCTTTTACCAGAACTATGGCCTCTCCACCAGTATCCCTTTGGATGTCGCTAGTTTGAACATTTCTGAGTACGATCTGGATACCTTAAACATATAATATATAGTTTCATAGTCAAATGTAATGGACTCTTTCTCTGTATTTCTTTCGGAACCTAACAGTGCCATGCATTTAAATGAATAAATCCGATAATTTATTGTGCATTTCTTATCAAGGAAACATTTGGTTTTGTCACTTGCTTGCCTCCACATTTTGCCAGACGTGTACCTGTGATATTTTTGAGCTCTTTCTCTGCATTAATAAGAGTCGATATTCCAGTAATACATCTTAAATTTGTTTTTCTTTTCTTTTCCAGGACGGATTCAACGCAGAGACAGTGATGCATTACAAGGTAAATATACATACGTGTATTCTCTGTCATTCACATGATGCCTATTCTCCATGTATTCTTTCCGTGAGTACTGAGCTCATGATGCATATCCTCCTATTCTCTGTATTAATACAATACTTATTGAGTTAATAGAGTTGCACAATAGATTGTCCAATTGCAAATGGGAACCTCTATGTCAATAATTGATGCATTCCCCGATATCAAGCATTCAAATGCTAGTTTCGGGCAGGAATATGGAATATGGAAGTGTTGTATTAACTGTGGTTAATCACTGCTTGTTTATCAGTTGGGAGAAGCTTGTCCAGTGTTGATCACTCGACTGTGACTCCAGGGCATCACTAGACATCGTTGTAAGACAACCATGCTGTAGCAAACAACGGACACCTACATGTGACATAAACAACGACACACTATGTGTTTATACAATAAAGATAGGCAACAGTATATCTATCCAATAACAACAGGGTTAAATACTGCTTGGTTATTCCCCTCTAGCCTGACACAACCTCATGTATCCCCCTAGTGCAGTGCTTACCTCCCGTCTCTCCCTCTCTAGTTATAGGGTAAAATGGGGGGACATTGGGTAAACATTAGATAACCGAGATGTTATTCAACCCGATGCTTGAGCGGCTCCTCAAGTAGACAAACATACTCGGCGTATTGTCTGTATTCAGATGCTGAGTTTGTTTTATCCGGGTATGTTGGGAGGGTGCGGGGGCCATCAACTACCCTATATTTACGAATATGGTCAATACTGTTCTTTTGGCAGAAAAAAACATTTTTCTCCACGAATCAGAGCATTTG
>JAXGGS010302952.1:0-11727 GCA_035585475.1 Armandia brevis
ACTACGGCCGAGAGGTGTTCCAGATAAATGGAATAACCACCGCTCCCTGAAGCAATCCAGTGACGGGATGCAACTTCTGGGAATAACCTGTTGACCGTGACCTGATTGTCCCAACTGAGATACACTTTGGAAATCTTGGTGAGCAGTGCAATATGCATGGGCGTGGCTCAGGTATAAGGTGACACACTTCCATCTGTGCGGCAAAATTGACCTGTAAATAGTGTATTATGTACAGTTGTATAGAATAAATGTGTAGAGTTCTTGATAATTATTTCGGGCCTTGTTATATGTTGTTTCTAAGCCCAGAATACTACATTGGTTTGGGTTGCACCAGGAATGAGATGGCTTATACATGGTTGATATGGAGTTTTCTTCTTGGTTTACAGGTTTGCCCTGTGATAAATATACATGCATTTATGGCACAATTTTCACTATGTAAGAATGCATTGGTTTGGGTTTTATCAATAACACTTGCCGTCGGACTAATGATAAGCTACCTACATCGACTTATCATTGAAGCCGATTGGAAATTAGACAGAAGCAATTAGTTAACGACTTCACAACTTCTGAGATATATTCGCAAGTGAGTGTGTTTTATTTCTGAATATGTTGCATAATACAAATACTCATTATTGCATGAATGATAGTTGACGTTTACAATGGCGCCTTGATAGATTGTTACGATCAACAATTTCAGTCCTTTTTGAATATTTTATGGCACGTCATCCAAACATTGAAGACATTAATTTGAAATGGTACGTAAAGAAGTACCAAATTAAGTAAGGTTATCGTCTCCTTATCCAGCTGGATAATTGCTATAAGGGATATCCAGGCATAGATCAGATCCATGGGAACATAAATTAGGCATGTCTTCACCAGGAAAGGAATTAAAGATTTCTGATTCCCCCGATGATTCTACCTCCGATCTCAGAGAGTTCCTTTTGCGATTGTTTGGTTATCTGATAGATTTTGTAAGTGAGAAACGGCGGTAGACCCGCAGGCAATAGTAACGCTAACCAAAATGACATGATCAATGCACGAAATAAATCATTGGGTTGATACACCACTAACGTGCACAAGTTGGTCAAATTTATATTCTCACCTGCAAAAATGACTAGTAAACATGGACATATTAAACATATGAGCATTAGCAATAGACTAATTGTCAACAGTGCATTTTCCTTTCTCATAGACTGCCTAGTTATTGCTTGTACTCCTTTCAAGGCATGGTAAAATTGAATGGATGACATGCATGGCATCGCTGCGAGTGCAAATAATTGGACTATGGCAGAAAGAATACATATGTAATGTCGGTTACCATATTTGTGATGCACACTTTGTTCAGAATACACGTGCTCTTTGACGAGATATAATACGGCTGACAATCCCATAGCTAATTGACTAAAATGAACCAAAACAAACATCTTTTCATTCAAACTTTTAGTAGATCTGTTGTGTTTTTTCAATAGAGATTGAATGCTGCTACTTATAACCAATGTGATAACAAAAAACAAATAAAACAAATGTAAACTATACCATTCAGTAAATTGACATACTGGTTGTTTTTTGTCAAAATCTTTTTCACAAATTATGTTATTATTTCGACAGCATATGCTGGATCCTGCAGCCAATACAGTAAACAGCTTGTTATGTTCCGATTG
Source organism: Armandia brevis (assembly GCA_035585475.1). Taxonomy (NCBI): domain Eukaryota; kingdom Metazoa; phylum Annelida; class Polychaeta; family Opheliidae; genus Armandia; species Armandia brevis. The sequence continues at coordinate 1,662 of JAXGGS010302952.1, forward strand.
GGAAAATTCGGTTATTGGATTATTTCTTATGTCAAAAGTAATCCTTGAAACAAATTGAACTTGATCTTGATGGACCAGTTTTACACGTGACAATCGATTGCTTGATATATTTAACAAAGTAAGATTTCCAAAATGAATGAAATCATTGAGGGAAAACTCAGTTAGCAATTGGCCTGATAGATCTAGCTCTACAATAGATATCACTCCTTGCATTAGGTGTATCGGTATTGATTTTAGTTCATTACAAGATAGACTAAGAACTTGCAAATTGGTGAGATGGCCAAAGGATCCTTGCTCTATGAAATTAATTTTATTTTGTGATAAGTCAATATGGAATATGTTTCTGATTGCTGCAAATGATTTAATGGATACTACCGTGACTGTCCCATAATTAATGCTGATATACAATAAGGCCTCGCCATCAGTAAATGTTAGATCAGTTAAGTTTGAGGGACCATTTACAAACGCTTTAATTTGACCAAGTAGTGGAATTGAATTTAGCTTACAAATTACTGATGATCCTAAACAATCACACCCACGAATACATTTAGTGGATGGACAGCCATGCTCATTTTCTCCATGATAAACACAATCAATTTGTCCATCACAAATCTGAACAGAATGCACGCAACCGCCTTCTTTACATCTTAATAAGCCTGGGCAGATCAAGTCACTTTCACAGTTGGTTTCATCTTCACCATACGGACAGTCGTTGATTCCATCACAAATCTTTCCCACAGTTAAACAGTAGGATCCTTGGCATTTAAAGTACCCTGAGCAGGAGTGTTCTTCGCAGTTACCTAGATGCTCTCCATTTCTACAATATCTCAGATGCTCATACTCATCGTGATCGTATATGCACAATTTGTGGAAAGGAAAGCACATATTATAACCGGATACACACTGTAGCTCGCCCGGACACACGGGGTCTGAGGATTTGTAAACTGTGGTGTTTTCATCATCACCTAATGGGCAATCAGGTGTTAAATCATTCACAAATTGTAAAGGAATACTTATATCAGTATTAAAGCAAGCGTACAGACCTATATTCTGTATTGGTTTAACCATATCTGGCTCAGTAGATAGAAACTGACCATTGAAAACAATTTTGTTCCAGAGATGACATCCTTGATTTCGAATGGCGTAAAAATGAGAAGGGCATGGTAAACATTTGTTTGGATGTTCACATATCAGCTCATCAGAAAAGTCACCACAATCATTTTCCGTATCATGCACCCATGATACTGAGACAAACTGATTATTCTTACAAAGAAACAGGCTATTCTCCTTTAAGTCGCGAATATTTGTCGTGTACGGGAATGTTGAATTGATTTCTAGATGGTTGCTTGAATTCACCTCGCATCTATATGGAATACTCTGTTGTGCCATTATTTTTGCGTTATCCACCATTATATGACATAGGCTTTGATCCTCAATAAGCAATATCCAAAATTCCTTATATTTTGGCAAAATAATATCTTGTCCCTCTTGGAAAGTTGCTTCACTGTAATAGTTTCTTATCAATTTAAAGCAGTCTCTGCCTATACTCAGTTCGTTATGCCCACACTGTAATTCATTAAGCTGGATTGCTCCTTCAGAATTTAACCCGACTGAGAGTGTCAGACCATTTACTTGTTTTCGCTTGATGGTGACAACAAAGCTGCATGCTTCGATTCCAGTTCTGAGTCCCCCTCTATTGAACCCATAGGCATGTAACAGGTTAGGATTAATTGGATAGCGAGGAAAACTTACAAAACAGCTTTGTATCGGATGCATGCATATATGCTGATGCAGAAAATAGCTGGCTGGGGTTGAACTTTGCGGCCATCCCGATTTGTAGCATCCACAAAATACTACAGATGTTGGCGTTGGGCAGTTGTGTTCCAGTCTCATAGTCTTAAAGCCATGAGCATACACCTCCTCATTAAACCCGGTCGCATCCACATACAGTATGTTTAATGATTGAGGTGGAGAAGCTCGCTTTTGCATGCATACCACAGCACTTATGGGTAAGGAATCCTCACATGAGAGAGAAACCCACTCTAGCTTGCCGCTAGATGGGCTGATGAAAGCAAACGTGCAATTTGCATTCTGATCAATTTGATGAAGATGCCTGCCCATAATATTGGAATGAAATTCAGTCCAAGGCTGCATTGAAAGTGCTAATGTGTTGCTTACATTTAGAACCTCCTTGAATAAAACGTTCCTGTCCTTAATATTTTTAATAATCCTTTGCGGATAACTAGTACCAATTTGCTTATCCAGGTAGAAATTGTCAGCAAAATTTAATTTGATTGTTGTAGGTCTGTATATAACTTTATAAGTTCCTGGATGACCTTTGAACCATTTTATCTGAGCTGAGGGATTGTTTTGCGTCCAGGTCCACTGAAAATTCAATCGAATAGAAATTTAAAAAAATGTATATATATATATACTCGTTGTAAAAAGTGAATGAACCCTTACCTTGTGGTTTCTCCTAAGACCGATAAATGCCCCACAGTACGGTCCAAAATCCTGACGGCAGGGAACGCGAAAATGTTTGTCTCTGAAGTTACTGCCTAGCAACAGTTCAGTGATAAGATGTTCATCATATTTGTCAAAGATCAGAGGTAGCGTTGCCTGAAAGGTGTCATTACAGAGGGATTCTGCTTGAAGCCAATTTAATTGAAACCGACCAAATAAAACAACATAGTCGTGATTCCTGTTAATGTGCTCTTCAAACCTGACTTGTGCCTGCCGTGTTGCTTTGTATTTAATTGGAACTGGAAAGCGCAGAAGTGGCAGCTTTGGCTCAAGCATCATGGATAGTACTCCGCCACAGTGGCCAAAAGATCTAGAAAGCCTGATGAATCTCTGTTCAGTGAATAAAAACTCACTATGGGTGTAACCTACCCTCTTTGTTAGATTAAAACCTATCTTAAAATGATGATACGCAAATCCATAATAATCGTTAGCCGTTCTTAAGATATAATCCATTGTTATCACGTCCATGCAAAGTGATGAGGTTGTGATTGTAATCATAGTCTTAAACTCTGATAAATCTACTACATGCTTCACAAACCTGTTCATCCTATTGACCATAAACTGACTAGGATCATAATGCGCTATGGTCTGCGATTGATGGAGCTTGTTCAACGATATATTGTACTCGAGAGCTTCTAATATGTTCTGACCATATGGTGGAACAGACAGTAATGGAAGGAGCGGCCACTTTTGGGGGTTCGGCTCAGAAATTGCCAATTTAGAGGCAATTCTAGTTTCCAAGGACATTCTAAAGTAACCACATGATTCTGTATCTATAGACAGTTTCCAGATTGGTACTTTATAACTATGTGTGGAGATTTCAAATTGGCTCAGTGTAGGTTCGGGACTGATGCTCATGCAGTTTAAATATGATGCCGAATATTCTTTTATTGTAAAGTCCTCAGTTTTCATTCGCATTTGTGTATCAATAATGCCCATATTAATAATACTTGATGACTCACTGCATCGTTCATTTGGCTCATAGAATGGAATTGTTGGAAAATGTTTAATGACGATACTAGTTCCGCTAGGAAATAAATTGAAATTTATATAATAATTATCTGTGTCATAGATTCTCCCACTGCAAAAGCCGACAGTTACATCTCTCACATATAACATGAAGTACACATATGATGACATATCACCAATCGAGTGTTCATCAACAAAACACTCGCCATGAAACGCGAATAACACGTTTGACCAAATCATTGTTTCCAGCCTACCAATATGTAATGATGAGGTACTCTTATGCTGAAGGGAATCATCAGCAATGAATTCGCGCCACGAACCTTCCCCGTTCCGAGTTATCATTGAACTACAAAGAAAAGAAAATAAATAGTGTGAGGTATGTTTGGTGCATCAGATGATACAATTGTACTAGATATACGAATGTATAATCTCGCCATTCCAACAATATATATAATAAACTTCTCAATTACACGATGCCCCTAATGTGATGAATATCACCCATTGTGATATCGCCTACGTCATAATAGGTATCTAATGTCATAAATGAAACGTCTTAATGGGTGGCATATATTATTATTCAAAATTATTATGCAGACAGTAATCCACCTTTGGCTCCTTGTTGTAGATCACAATGATTTAAACACCTCAGCCAAAAGTGATAAAAATTGGCTCAGTATCGGCCGAGGGGGAGACGTTAATGGCGATAATTTGTCAAAGTGCTTAAGGGTCATCCAGTAGTTCCTATCTATGGGTCTTCAACGTACAAGTCACAACTGTATGTGAAAGGGGTTAGGCAATAATCAATTAGTTGTTTATTCCCCTCGCCCCCTCTTTTTATTCGAGATATCAAGAACGAAATAACAAAATAAACTGCCGCAGCTTCTTTGTAAAATAAAAAACAAACAAAAAACCTGAAGAAATCCCCCCCCCCCCCAAAAAAAAAAAAAATTTAACTAAAACTGCCACCTGCACTCAAGCAAATAAAATCTAAGTTTATGGGGTCTTATCCAGAGTTTATCCACAAATGCCTGTTGTTTTTGGTCAGACAATCTGTCGGCAAATACTTCGTGGAAGTGGCAGTGTGAATAGTATTTTCTAAGACATGCGGCTGTTGTTACTTGGTGCCAGGCCCAGCAAAGTGTAGTGAATGATTTAGTATAGTTCCAATTATTGTCAGTCATGGATAGCTATGTGCGGCCACGTTGTTTTATATTTCATAGCACCTTACTAAGTGAGCACTTATGTTCAAACTTTGCTCACTAGTGCGAACTTGGTGACCAAAAGGCGCTCATTTCGCTAACTACACTTAGCTAGGCCAGGCCCTTGGTCACACACTCATCGTACACTTTGTCATACACAACCAGGTTGACATAGACTAGTCGACTGATATGAACGATTGAATTGGACTTACCTGAGTACCATCATTCAGATAGCACGTCTTACACTGATGTACTATTATCCGAATGATACGGCCAAATAAGTGGTTACATTCAACATATTGTTCATGTCATAAAGCATACCTTCATGTAGTAACTGTTACTCTACTTGTTTGGAGCGTTCAAGTTTATGATTAAGCATATGTAGTACTTCAGTTTTAATTTGTAGTTAACTTCACAAAATAAATATATTACTTACACCATTCTAAATAAAAAGGGGCGGTGTATTCTCCTTGTTTTAATCCCACTACACTTTAGAGCAAATCATTGAGTTTCACTGTGTCTTATTCTTACACTTGCATGTTCATCATTTGGTTGAAAGAAGGAATAAAACGCGACAAATACGTCGGATGTATGACTAGTAAACGTTTTAAAAGGCAACATTTGTTCATCTTTCTCCCAAATCAGTGTATTCCGGCAAATAACAACTACTGGGTCTCTCTCTGTTGTAAAGTTATACATTCGGGTATTATTTGTAAATGAAACCATAGCTAGTCCGGAATGTTGACAATCATCTGTGTTTGGTCCTTGTATATGGGCATTATCAACTATGACCTCTACAAATCGTCTTATTTTAGTTGGAACAGTTGAATCTGCTGTTGTGGCCGCTATATGGAAGAGACAGAATGTCATATTTGCCCCCCTAGCATCAAACTTACACTTGTCGTCATTTAGAACTAACATTGTTTCGTTGCCTTCATTGACAACTATTGTTTGATAGTCTGAATAAAGATTTTCAAAGCGCAAATCAAGATCCACTAACTGCATTTTTTTTATTTCCTTTGCATACATCTTCAGATTTCCGACAAATGCTGCAGATTGAGCTATCGCGTGAAATCCGTCTTTGCAATTCCCTATATGGGCATTGTTAACAGTGTTTGCCCCCTCTTTGTTAAAAGGTCCATCAGAGTAAAATATATCAACTCCACTTGCGGATCTATTAAAACAACCGGCAATTCGAAAATAGCACTGAATCTTTGACATAATAGTAAAGCTAAGGTAAGCCATTGCGTGAATACTATTCACTAAAGCACTATTAGCCTTTGTGAATTCGTGATGACTAGTTGAGTAGGTGAGGATTATCTTGGCAGGCGGTTTCACAGCAACATCTCCATCTTCATAGATATCATACAATAATGACGCATACGCTCTGTAGGATGTGCGTGATTTAAAATGGACATCTATCCTATTTAAACTTTCATAATGTGACCAATCGGAGATTAGACCGCAAGCTGTTGTATTTCTACAGGATCATATGCAAAATAGCACAATGCACATGTTAGGTTAAATTAGAATAAAAATTCTTAATGTTTATGAGAATTGAAACTTTATCAAATAAAAAATTGTATCAAAATTTACAACGTTGATCATGACCTGATGACCATATGGCCACTTACCCGAGTGAGAGTGACTGCAGGTAACATACTCTGAACGAATTCGTCAAATTGAAATGTGTAATCGTCAAATTTAGTTTGAATAGATGATGAACATAAACCGTCATACTTTTGTTGTAATCAGCTTCATTCTGTACGTGATGATTAGCAAAGGAGAACCTTCCACACGGAGCACTATATGCTTGCTTAATACTGACATTGTCCCGAGCCTCTAGAGGATTCGAGCACTCGATGTCAACACGCTTCACATACCGTTTGAGAATATTTAAACTCTTAACCATCCCCAAATGATCTATTAATCTAACTGGTGAAAGTACGCTGTCTATGTAACGAAACTTGTCCCTCTCTGCGAATATTGTGGCTACGAAATAAAATGCAACGGTCGTCATGAACAGCGACATTCATTTCCTTTCTCCTGCCATAATGCCAATATTTCGGATGAAAGGAAACGGAAATAACCACCCTTGTAATTCATAACAACCGCAGTGCTTGTTTTAGTAGTTTATTAAAAACAAATCTTATCATGCTATCAAACGTTATCCTGATTATGAATATATTCCTTAATTTGGGAAAGATTGGCACAGACACAATCGAAACTGGTTACATCGCAATGACAATAACTTCCTTGTGATATATCTCACCGAGAAGTGCATACCTTTTAAACTGTTCAAAACACATTTTAAGACGCTATCAGGTTCCCTCAATCATTTTGGCCGAAAAGGATTGACAAAGACATAATTAACGATGATGATTAAAGAAAAGAATTGACGCTCAAGGATTTATGATTTCATTGTTTTTCCTGCAATAAACTTCTGATAATAATGTGCTTCACTCATACACCAGGAGTGGCTTAATTTAGCTTTTATTTTACTTATGATTGTCATTGCAAGTTGATATCTTAACCAATGTAGAAAAGATCATATATAAAATACTCAATATTCAATATTTGGAATAACTGACCTTATGAAAGCAATTTCCAAGACATCTGAATTACCCACTCAATGTGTTTTGTAATCAATAAAGTGCCCTACCTTTCTTTAATAGGTCAATGATAGTTTTAAGACTTTTTATACAGATTTCAGCATGTGTCATGTAAAATGACCTACCTGACACAATATTACACCCCTCCCTACACATGTAATTTTGTATCTCCTCTGTGTAATATTGCATCCAACCATGTACATGTGCTAACCATCTGTGTAAATATGCCTCCCTTGCAACTATCATAGCCTGTGTTATTTTAACAACTATACTTAAACAGGTATTTGGACAACTATGGATAACCTACATAAACTTTCACTATCTCAAATGTTGAGTGTAGTTATAGGAAAGCAATTCATCAGGCTTATAATTAATTTCAAAGAAAAGACATAATATCAATAATTACTGAGGGGGGGGATGTAGGAGGCTTGACAATATGTTTTCCATCTATTTTTGTTTATCATAGACCTGGGTGGCAGGCTTATTTTAACTTACTTCTTAAATAGGGCACATTAGGCTATTTTTGCCATATTAGGGTTAGCATTTTGGCACCTAAAATTTTGAAGTACTCTAACAATTAATTTTAGGCTAAAAAAACATTTCTCAAACAAACGTCCCCCCCCCCCCTACCACCCCTTCACACACACAAACAAACATATCAGTTTCATTTTGTGAATCGAATAAAAGAATGAAAATAAACACCTCCTTGCAAACAAGAGAAGAAACTTTTCGTTTATAAGTTTAATGCAAGGTGGCAAGGTGATTACCCATATATAATGAGAAATAAATATTACCTTTGTAGTTCATAAAATAAGTCCATGTCACCTTTATACACTCATAAAGGGTTAATGAATACCTGTAAGTTCAACATAATTAACTGTCTACTCTTTCCACCTCCTAAGTTGCAATATGTTTGTTGGGTAAATGTTTTTAAGCCTAAAAGTAATTGCTAGAGTAATACAAAATTGTGAGTGCCAATTGTTTAATGATCTCCCACTTAATGCCCAAATTTGTAAACATAATTATGTGTTCTCGTTACCTTTCATATATATATTCAGAAATATAGACTAACCATGAATTTAATATGTAGGCAGAAAACATTTTTGCAATCATCGGTATAGGTGGACAAGCAAGCCAAAACAATGATTTGATTAGCACTGTATATAAATGTAGGTTTTGTACATATTACCCAATAAATTATGATACCCCTGGAATATATATCCATACATATTTGTTTTTATTCTACAGCGTTCTGGATTTACCTTGTGTAAGTCATTCTTTTATTCAGAATGCTAAGTAATACCCTTGCTGCTATCAAAATCTAAAACCTATTAATTAAGCATTACCATCCATAATTTAATAGTTTGACTTGACATTTTGATTCATGGTTAATAGTTCACAAAACCAACATCTCTGATGTGGCTTCATGACTATATGTTGGACTTCAAAGTTTATTCTGTTAAAACGTAATACAATGAAACCCCTGCTACTTAAATTTTAATATCAAACATATTGAATAATAAGATTATTTATTGTATGAGTCGATGTATAGTTTAATCATGCTCGCTGGTGTAAAACATCATATGGTTCACTGAAATTGCTTGTGTATCCCTGAATGATACAAATATAATTTGATCCGTTGAAAGCATCAATTATATATTTAGGTATATTTTGTCAGTGATTCAATTTAAATGATCAAACATTTAAATTTATCAAATATGGACAGTAATGTGAATGATGGAACATATTTCTACACTGTTTGAGACACTCGGATGGATATTTATTATTGCTGATATTTATTATAACTGATCATAATATTCTGTATAGTTTAGGCTGCATACAATAAATGATCAGTTTCTCAAGCTATGTTTTTGGGGGGTGTCAGGCGGCAGGTTTTTCATTTTTATTTTTCAGTGCGGCAGTGGTTTTTTAGTGAAATATTTGGTGAGGCAGTTTTCTTTTTTTAATTCTGAGAAGGAGGGTGAGGCAGGTGCAGTTTTATATTATTTTGAAATCGGAATAAAAGGGGGGAGCGGGGATCTGAGAAACTGTTTAATAATTTAATGCAGCCTTAGCAACTTTGCAAGGCATGATGGTAACACTGGTCTGCTTGAGATGAACCAATGCCTTTTTTATTGGGTTGTAGTCCAGGAAAATAATTTAATAATCTTATGTGGCCGTAGGTTTGAATCTCTATTGGAAATACATGGTTTATAGTATGTTTAAATATGTACAAATTTATCTACCTCAAGTATGTTGTTCAATAATGCAACATAGTTTAATACACGGATATTCTATTATAGACGCCATACAAGATATCTGACATGTATTGGCGTATTTCACCCTGGGCAAAATTAGAGCATGATAATTAAAATAAGCAGCACATCTAAACACATCTAACCGTGACAGAGTCCACAGTAAAACAGACAAGCCCCATGACTTAACTGTGACAGAGATCACAGTAAAACAGACAAGCCCCATGACTTAACCGTGACAGACACTACAGTAAAACAGACACACACCCTGACTTTACCGTGACAGAGCCCACAGTAATACAGACACGCCCCGTGACAGAGACCACAGTAATACAGACACGCCCCGTGACAGAGCCCACAGTAAAACAGACACGCCCCGTGACAGAGCCCACAGTAAAACAGACACGCCCCGTGACAGAGCCCACAGTAATACAGACACGCCCCGTGACAGAGCCCACAGTAATACAGACACGCCCCGTGACAGAGCCCACAGTAATACAGACACGCC
>JAXGGS010303063.1:0-13999 GCA_035585475.1 Armandia brevis
CTCAAATAGCGGCTATTCTTGATTGGCTTCATAACCATCCACTGAGAGAATTCGAATGAGGAGAGCCACTAACAACTATAAGGTAAGCCACTATTTACCGTACTCTATAGGTTTCATCCCATCACTTATCGATCGGAGCAGAAGAGAAATGGGGATGCAAAAGTATATATCAAAGTATGAGAAAAATCATTCGCTTTCTGAATGTTGTGACCGTGAACTGTTTACAATGTTTTTAATTGATTTAGAACACGTACATGTATACAATCAGCTTGGCTCTAAGCTAGAGTAGCCGCCAAAAAGTACCCTGCATAGCAACACATTTCAATAACTCATTTGCCCTTACATGTACATATTTCATGACATTTAGGTGCAATAATCAAATAAACGAGTAAATTTTACATCTATATATACATGTTCAGTGATTAAAATCGGTTTAGAACGAATTTAAATCAGTTAATAATTTTGATTTTATCAGTCTCAATTTGAATTTTATTTATCCAAGTCATTCATATATCCGCAGACAATGTTTGACCCCAGTTGGCCCGAAAATAAATCACCTTTATATCATTTCTGAAACATAAACTGTAATATTGTGATATGCAATAGTTATGTTGTGTTTATTGCATGAATATATGATAGTCTTTTAGTTCGAGTTATCACTCAAAATCTAAATTATATGATCTTAGCAACTGCAATCTGTTGTTCTACAGACCTATGAGACAACGTAATTGTGACATGCATATGGCATCATAGGCTTTGCTATCACTATTGACAATACATTGTTTAGATAGAAATTGCTCATGAAGTTCTGTGTGCTCTATAAGACAGTCTTTAGTATTGCGCCAAGCAATGCACATTTTCCCGCGCGCCTCTCGTTATGGTATACATTGCGAGAACATTGAAATGACTTCAGATTCTGACACATTCGCATCAGCCTGATAAAGGCATTATTATGTTAACATTAAAATGTACAACAAACAAAGAGAGTTTATAAACTTCAAACATCCATCAACATGTCGGCTTCTAGAAGAACTTTATTGATTTTACCTGCCAACACGACATCCGTACATTCAGACAAAAAGCACGACGATGACAGTTTGCTGATTCAACTGTTATTATCCCTGAGTTGCCAAATACCGGACAGTGCCCTAATATCGGATATCGGTAGTTTTTGGCTATTTACGCTAAATTAAACTTCCGAAAGAAATTAAAAGTTTGGACAAATTGCGAAACATTGAAAGGATGCATTGTTTAATGCCGGAATATAAATATTTCATATGACATAAATAATTTTCTGGGCACTTTTCTGAAAACATTTCTAGCCCTCACACTTACACACCCACTCAGCCTACCCCTCACAATTGCACAGACTGTAATAACTTTGACAAAGGTAGCATTTTGTCTAAGGATGAGCTCCCAGTCATTAAAATAAATAATATTACAGTAGCTCTAATTTTGGTCTAATGTTATGTAAGGATGTCTTTGCCAATGTATAAAGTTGATTGATTGATGATTATTGGTTTTATAGTTTAAATCATATTAAAATTATAATTAATATATGCCAATGTGTACTTCAGTACTGAAACTTAACTATGCGGGTAAAATGTATCAGGCATCATAATCATTATAGACCCGTGCAAATCACTCTTCCATTCCTGAATCACAAACATGAAAAGCATAAATGTCATACATCTATACTCGAAGTCAAAGTCAAAGTCAAAAATCTGATCTATTTGCCACAACCTGTACAGGATATGTGTTTGCCCACGGCATACAAATGATCAGTGCAGTAGTACTTTGTTACTGGTTGCGGGGTACAACCCGGGGCCTATTTAAATATACTAGCCTCACTGCTTACCGCTTATCTTCAGTTCCGCACGAGATAAAGCAACACAAAATATACTTAAAAAATCGGTAACTTGAGCGAGGAGATGTCAAAATAAGCCACTTTCATGTGTGCGGCGATAGATGATCGCATATACAAGTCAGGGACGGTGTTTCACCCATGAACATAGTAATGAAATGAAATATATTTATAAATCGCACATCACACTGAGTGTGAAATACATTTTTCACTTAATTCACATCACGGTATAAACAATAAGCGCTGAACTGCGAGCTTATGTAAAGACAACAGGTTTAATAAGTTTGCTGTTAAACTGCTTAAAATACCGTCACGGTGACACTATGTACGCCCGTGACTGTGGGAAGACACCCCGCGAGGGTCAAGATCGATCCGTCTGGTACCTGAGTACCAAAACCGGAGTGATTCTCCTTACGTACCAATCTAATCATATTGATTTCATATTTTTATCAAACGGCGTTTTCCAAGTAAACTTCACACGGGTCGTGCAGATACTGTGAAAAAAAAAAGACAAATCAGGCTAGTGTGCCTTTAACCTAGTAGATTCCTAGTATGTTATCCTCGGATGAACAATTGGCACTCATTAAATTATAAATTTCTCAGTTGGTCTTATCTTAATTGGAATTAGGATCTCCGTGGTTTTCTTACTAAAATAGTTCCTTTTGTCCAATTCCACCACGTTTCTAAGAAATGTTGTTGATTTTAATTGGCAATAACAATGACATAACAACGGTAAACAGTATAATGTTATATATACATGTTGTGCGGAGTTCTTCGCAGTTGCCTTATTTTGCCTTATTTTGCCTTGCCCCTCTAGTTTGGCTAAATACGGCAGTTGGAAGGCTTTCAAACATAGTTAATATCATTCTTTAACATACCTCAGCAACTGTTCTATCCGTTTTAAATATTGTGCACCCAATATACTTCACAGATTGAGAAGATCACTGTTAATGGGTTTTATATCCTGCCGTTGTTCAAGAGAAGTCGAAAAGGAGGTCTACTATTAATTATAAGGTAAGTCACTCGCTACTATGTACTTCGTCGCTTCGCTTCATTTATCGATCGAAATCAGAGAGGAAAAGCGTGGAACAGATTATTTCAAGAACGTCGATTATCTTCTCTATGTCGTCTACACATTGCACCCACAGGCGCTGGCATACTACACACCGCCACTGAGCCGCGCATTGTCCCCTAGATTCGCCTGGCTCAACGAATCAACCTGCTCCCTGACAATATACCCCTGTTAACGTAAATACCATAAATCGCCGGCACGTTCCTCTCATATATCGTGAGACTACCGCTGGGCCCATGGGGATTAAATATGAGATACATCCGTTCGATTTGTTTGCCCTGCATAAATGTGTCACCTTGACGGAGTGTTACCCTGCCCATACCGGGTTAAAATGTCACGAAAGGAAATTATGCCGTGACTTGGGTTAGAGTTAAAATCTACTTCTTATAATTCGCTGTTAAATTCATTTCTTAAAACAATCGTTATCAATGCCAATACCTACAGATATGAACAAAATGGACTGATATCAATTTCAATTCAATTTCAATTTAATATCACGTTTATTCACCTTCCTTAACTAACATAGTAGAGGAGTGGCACAGGATATCAAATTCATGCAGTGTGAGATTAGATATTTGATGATGAAATAAAGGGTAATGTCAAAGACAACAAATATATCATATGCCGGCAGCTGATGGGGCCAGTTGGGAGGGCAATTTCGCCAGACCGGCCGATTCAAACATTCTAACACATGATATAGTCAGGGCGATTACTGTTGGTAAGCCCCGATAGCTAGTAATATATGTTTCCTTGATACAAAATACTGTCAGCGGAAAAACGTGTATTGGAAAGCTCATGAAGTGATAAGAGAAGAACATATCTAATGATTATTTTATTGCAAAACCGATGCAGGAAGGAATATACTTATAACGTTATTAGTATGAGGGATTTGTATAGACGGGACAGAGAGATCATTATCCTAATGGCATATGTTTGTAACATTTGGTAAGGATATATTTTGTTGAGATATCAGGTGGGATGTAATTAATTATTTTAGTGAAATGACTGGGACAGGTATTAATGGAACAACACATATCAGTGCATAACCTGGGATTCGAGCTTGGCTTATTTAGGTGATAGGGCGCGGCTCAGTGGCGGTGTGCAGTGTGCCGGCGCTATATTTCGCTAAGTGCCGATGTCCCACACAGGATAAACGACGTTCTTGAACATAATCTGCTGTATGTAAAAGGTAGATATTATATATGGTCTTAGAAAAAAAAAATCGATTGAATTACCTTTGAGTCACCAAATTCTACCTAAAAAGAGAGAAACGTGCACATTATGCGCTATACTAAGCTTGGCCCCCATACACGAATGAAATGCAATACTATGACGTCACCGCCGTTGTGACGATTTACTGTTGTCACCTAATCACTTGACGTCGTTAAGATACATATGCCCGTCTGGCAGTCAACGTCAACAACAAATTCAACAAGTAGATGATTACAATAAGATTCCCTGTTCAATTCTGATGAGAATTAAAACTATGAATGATATTTAATAACATAACAATATGTTATAAATTTGAACTACTGGCCCAAAAGTGTGTTAGTGACGAAAAATGTCTAAAAATTAAAGTATCACAGAGGCCCATGGTCAGTCATTTGTTTAATTTACAAGACATTTAAAGGCAGACGGGCATGTCAAATCAAATTAGCTCTTTCAAATCAATTCTCAATATTATGAGATCGGAAAGTACTTCTGTATGGGTTAACTATTACATATTTCTGGAGAAATTAAATCATTTAAGTCAAGATTGGAGATGTTTGAAGCATTTCTAAATGTGTTGCTAAGCAGTAATATTTTCAATGACTACTTAAGCTTGGAGCTATGCTGATAAAATGCTTACCTTGCCAGCTTTCGTCCTAATTCAGTCTAAATATACCGCTGCAAATAGATTGCGTGTAACAATGTCTGGACATATTGCCTCAAGATGCACAAAATCTGTTCAATTGCAAATGTCTTCATAATGAGGAATTACGGAGAATACTTGTTTCAATTGGAATTATCTATATACACAATAGATTATAATCCCAATACTTGACCTGCCGCCCGCGCGCACTCCTCCTCTCAAGCAAAAAAAGCATGAAGAACAACTTAATAATTTTATTTTACGGGGCCCAACCTTTTTGTACCAAAAATAAACCAACATGTACGGTTGGGTCATTTCCGTTTGGAGACTTTGATTAGGATTAATATCAAGCTTTTATGACACACATATATATATAAATATGGTTCAATTTAATTAACGTATGCTAACCGTTGATCAGGATCGTAATCACTGCGACAAATTTGTTTATAAATTCAACAGCTGATCATCCTAGAGATACCCCGAAGAGCAAGCATGGTACCACGGTGAATCAGCTCCCACTAACCTCAAGATTACGCCAACATGTCCAGAAAACAGATTAAACCGGACGTGGTTAAACGGGAGAAATCAGTGTCCGGGCACTTAAAATGCGAACTTCTTCCCGACCATACGATTGCCTCGGAGAGAGTATATGAAATGTTGAAGAGCTGGGAAGCTTTAGACGATAGATCACAAATAATCTATGTTTTTGCTCGAAATGAGCCTGGCAACTTTACTTTGCAAAGTTGCAGAAAAGCTAAAAACAAGTAAGATAGATGTAACTTTTTACATATTTTGTCCACCCGGCTGGCCTTCTACAAAGGGTTCTAAACCAATGGGAGCAAAATGCATAATATTCCCAGTGGATCACAAGTATTTCTCGGATGTAGCACCAGAAGAACTTCAAACATCCGAATTCTATCGCAAAATAGAAGAAATTCTATCTAAGGATTACGATTCACGGTTGTTCTCCAATTTTATTGTCACATCAGGCGATTTTAATCCAATTGTTCCGAAATCGCTAAAACACAAACCAATAGCTTTGGTTTTTCAGTCAGACGCTATAGGTCAATTCGAGAGATGGTATGATTCTTCAAGAGCAAATAATCCCTTCGCACAGATATTGTATTTCTGTGATTGTCCATTTCAGACCAATAGTGAAACAAAGTTCATACCGTTTAAAACAGGTTCCAACGAGGCTTTATTTATTGAACTTGTTAAAGAGTTTGCCAAAGATTGGAATAAAATTCTCTCTCCAGTTGGTCGTGGGGTATCATCAGGAACCCTGTGCTCCGATAAATCTCTTGGAATTAACTTATGTAAGGGCTATCATATTGGGGAGACATTAGAACAAGTCTTGTCAGTCCTAGACACTGAATCAACTCAGTCCGATGAAATTGCCCCATACACAGTGCATATTCACATTGATGGAGTGCCAAGCGGAATGAACCCAGATTCAGTATTTAATCTCATTGAATCGATTCAGTGCATGAATTTCAAGAAGGACATAGAGATGATAATACATGATTACCATGGTTTGTTGTTTCAAGCGGTTTCTAAGCCTTGGTCGATCGATGCAGGCATTACAGAAAGAAAAGTTGTCAGATGTGTAGCCATCGTCCCATATAAGTAAAAGATCAGATCAATTCGGACTCTTTGAAAGACTTTAACACATTTGTTGATTCCTATATCTTTGACGGGAAATATGTCGCGAAATCAGATCAGTCTTCCTCAGAATCAGATCAGTCTTCCTCAGAATCAGATCAGTCTTCCTCAGAATCAGATCAGTCTTCCTCAGAATCAGATCAGTCTTCCTCAGATTCAGATTTGGTCCATATCCGCCTTTATGATTTCTATAACTTTAGTGGCAAATTTAGCGTTGATATATGCAGAGAGGATCCGCAAAAGCGCTCCGCACTTTTGGAACCGCTTAAAATATGCAAAAGCAGCGATTACACATTTAAAGGTTACTCAGGTGCAGATTGTCTAAACTTCATTAAGACCTTGCTGTTTATATTCGTAACAAATAAGAGACCAAGAAGTTCTGCGAACATTCTATCCACTAGCTGCTTAGATATAGGTGAACGTTTATTCACCGATGTCGATCGGTCGCCTCTTATCCTGAATCTTTGCATCTGTGTTATCACTGAAGCCATGTATGAAATGGTTGAAACTGATAGTAATTTACTAGGTAGAACTTTGGGATCCCTACTCTCTTTGTATCAACGACATAAACCCCCGTTTGAAGCCGATAGCGCTGACTTGATTAAAACAAGACGTAAACTAGAAAAAACGTTTCTTCTACATTTATTGATACCTTGTTATGAATTGGATGAAGATGTCAAAGAAGAGTACGAGAAAATGCATTTGGCATTTCGGAAAGGATTCCTTAAATTCTTTCTTAAACGTCAAAATATAAAGCACTCAGAGGTTAAAGGAGTCTTCTCACATTCGTTGCTGGATAGTCAAAGAATAGGACTGGGAAAGCAAGACAGGCAAGGGAAAATAAATGATAAAAAGAGACGGAAAAAACCATTTACTTGGAAACCGCTTAAAAGAAGTGACTTCTCGGATGTTGAACATCACTTTCCGACCCTCGCATTTCTGGCAGCGGTGCACGGGGGTTTACCTGTGGTAGCAGAATTATTGCTTGAAACCACGAAGCCAAAAGAAATTATAGCAAACGCCATGTATGCTGTGGGTGTTTTCAGGAACGATAATAATGTATCTAAATCGATGACTCGGAAATTAAAGGACTCAGCAGGGCGCATAGAAAAACTTGCCAATTCAATTTTCCACGACGTCCACATGAAAGACGCGAATTTGTCTTCCACAATACTATTCGAGGATATAGAAAGGTATCACTGTAGTACTTTCGATTTAGCCTACAAGGTAGATGCTAGAGATTTTCTCTCTAATAAAGCATGTGTTGATTCTATTAATAACAAATGGTGGGGGACAGAAAGAAAAACTTCGAAAAAAGGGTCCGCATTGAAACGTCTTCTAGGACTATTTAGAAAGACATATTTTCCATGCCACAATTTTACGAAAGACTTGCGATCATCATAAAACTGTCCCCGCGGTGAACAGTTTAGTGCATTTCGTATTTTATCTTGGTTTTGCCTTTTATTACAGCCACCTACTATTATCTGGAATGAAAGACAAATTCAATACTACACAAGAACTTTTTTTTGCTGTTCTGGGTGTGCACAATTGCCATTGATGAAATTTGGCAAATCTACCATAACAAAAGTATCACTACTGTAAAGGGAAAATCCAGAAAATTCAGAGAAAAAATGAAATCGCACTTTTCAGAATTTTGGAATACGTGGGATATTCTTCTCATAGTTCTGTTCATTGTTGGTTATATTTTACGCATTACTGCGCTGATCGTGGCAAACTCAGCGTGTCATTTGGCATCTCACGTTTTTTTTGCCATGGATATCACAATTGTTTACATCAGACTCCTCCAATTTTTCGCTTTTTATGATAAAATCGGCCCGTTATTGATTACTACCCAAGCCATGCTTGCAGATCTGCTTGATTTTGGTGTGATTATGCTGGCAGTTATGATCGGCTATGCAGTTGCACTGAGTCACATTCTGAAAGAACTCCCGTCATTCAAGTATCTGTTTTTCATTCCTTATTCTCAGATATATGGAGAACTTGGTCTGGATGATATAATGAATACACATGACTGGTTTAACGCTACTAGCGATGGCATTTCCCTCACAGCGATTGATGATATTACTCAGGCTGGCCCTAGAAATTACATGGCGATAGCGTTTACTAGTCTGTATGTTTTGATAGCAAACATTTTACTTCTGAATTTGTTGATTGCCAAATTTAGCTCAACCTATGCAACAATTGCTTCCAGATCAGCCTTTTATCATGTTAAGCATAAAATAACGATATTAAATGAATACGAACGAACATCCGTACTGCCCCCTCCTTTCAATGTATTAGTTATCTTCTACACATTGTTTATTGAAAACGCATGTAATTGCCATTGTAAAAATTCGGTCGAACAAAGCCGAGAAAAGTCATCTCTTTTAATCTCACTGATACTAAAAAGCTTATCAAATGAACATAAAAAATTCTATGAAAATATTGTGAGAAAGTTTCCAAACTGGTGGGTTAATAAAAATAAAGACCAACAGCAGGCAAAAGACTTCATACAATCAAAGAAAATTCGAGGAGACCTATCACGGTTAGTATTACCACTAATGCAGTATGACACATCGCTCGACAAATTCTGGGTCCTTTGGATCGAAAACTTTATCATTTTACATTGTTTTATATGAAAAGAGATCAGTACAACAGCATCTCGAATCTAAATAAACACGATCAAATCGAATTATGCCGCAACATTTTATCAGATGGCGGATCTTTTGATCTACTCGACGCTTTAGGCTTTGATAAAAAGATCGTGAATGAGGCAAAAGATAAGGATGCTAATAGAAACAATGCTATCGACCATAGAAAGGTTTTCATGCAGAGATATAATAAGATAAGACATTATTATGCTGATGGAGACGAGGATGATGACGGCAGTGGTAAGGATGCTGATGAGGATCCAGGCCGCAAAAACAGGAATGCTGATGAAGGCGAGGAAGCTGCTGAAGATGACAACCATGAAGGCGAGGAAGCTGCTGAGGATGACGACTCTTCAGATGAGGAAACTGCTGAGGATGACGACTCTTCAGATGAGGAAACTGCTGAGGATGATGACTCTTCAGATGGGGAAACTACTGAGGATGATGACGACGACAATGAAGATGAAGAAACTGCTGAGGATGATGACGATTATGATAATGAGGAAGCGGCCGCGTTTGCTTGTGAAACAACTATTCGTATGGCTTTGAAAAGACGCACTGAGACGAAGGAGGAGACAACTCTCACCCTAATTTTAAATAGACTTACATCACTAGAAAGTAAACACAATATGAATGGCACAGACTGAAAGCAGGTGATTGTTGATAATCTAGAGTCGGAATGAAACAGTACTGCTGGAAATCAGCATAGCTTGTTCCATATAATGTCTACTGTGTGCCATATGAACCTGTCTGGATATGTCTGATTACTAGCTTGGGAAAGAAACAATGTCGACGTTTTCAAGCAAAAATAAAAAAAGTTTTGGTCCAACTCGTTCAGTATTATGGAATGAATATTGGGATGAAGATGTATTCTAAGAAAACTTCGTCATACCAGCTGTTGTTGATATGTTTTTCTGTCAAAAACAAAACAATTGGTCATTTTTTATGTTTCATGAACCACAAACGATATTGTGAAGTGAATTGATTTTATTCAGACTTGAATAATATTTTATTTACTTCTATTTCATTTATTGTATTACCAGCCCTGGATATTCCAATGTGGAAAATATCGCCAATAGTTGTTATCACTTTCAATATTAAGGTATTCGATGGTCCTGTGTTCCGGCGTCTACTTATTCCCATCGTTTCAGCATGTTGAATAGTTTGCTTTTAGCTCAAATGATTTGAGAGAGGCATAGTATTTTGGACTCTTTAATTATCTAAACTGGGAAGGGGCTTTTCATGCCGTTATGTCTCTAAAGAGTATGCATCAGGACTGGCATTGTCAGAATTTTATTCGCACATCTATATTCCGTGTCTTTCACAATTACCTTAAGCCCCACCGCATTACTATGCGTCCTCGCGAACTGGCCAAACGATATTTACAAACGAAGCCTATAGGGTTTGGATGTTTCAGACGCGCAATGACATATAATGTTACCTGCTTTGGCAGTAACATGATATCCTTGTCAATAGTCTTCGAATCCTAACAATAGACAGCAAGAGAATATTCTAAATGTGTCCTACCTATGGGCCAAAGTATAACTGTTCTCGATTCAGTTCATGGGAAAGAGTGTATACTTCATTCGTCTTCGTTTCATTGTATCTACAAATACTCTTGGTGTTAGGCAGCTGGTAATACACCTGGATGGTCCATTTTGTAGCCATGCAGATTCAAAATCAAATCTAAGCGTGGTTAAAGTAAGATGTGATGATGTAGGTGAATAAGTTACCTTCCTCTGTACTTTCGAACTATGGTTTGTAATCATATAATTATGCAACATGTATATATCTCTTTTTTTTTCTGCACAAATAGACTTACCTTTTTTATCTATGTCTTATCTAAACACTATATAGACCGTTATCAATGTGTTGGATAAAGATGTTTGTAAAAGTGATAATTCAGCTGTACTTTCCAAGTGTAATGATATTGTTCTTTTGTTATGAAATATCGAGTAGGACCAACCATGATTTAATGAAAGAAATATAAGATTATTGATTAATTATTAAGAAATAATCGAAGGTTAAGACTGGTAAAAATCGTTAGGCAATACCTTTTTTGTACACCTACATTATTTAAGTGTTCTGAATATGAGAAACCGTAATGTAGGAATAGTTAGGAATAAACTCATATTGAATAGCATTATCTGCCGTTTATGAAATCAACCAGTTTAATGTAATATTTTGTTCATAATTCTAATCAAATTTATAGAATTTATTTTTTAGCGATCCAATGTTTGGTTGTGACTATTATTGTGTACGAATTATTTACGTAGGCGTTTTTGACGATTCCTCTCACATGTCATTGTACAGGTGGTATCACATTAACATGACAAGTTATTAGTGATGTTACATAATTATACAGATATATATATACAAGTTACTGAGTAGTGATGTTACATATATATGCACGTGTCTAAAGGCAAAAAGTATCATAGCCATGTGATGATATATAAATTATAAATGTTAAGAAGGTAGCAAGTGACTCATATATGATGATACATCTGCATTGTCTCCTAATTCAACATTGAATAGTTTCAATAAATATATAGTTCGGTTTTACGTCGAACGTCTCTTTCAAATCAGACTTTAAAATGTAAGATCATCAATCAAGATTGTGAGAAATGTCTAATAGAAGAATCAATCGTTGAGTATTAAACGCAAGGACATACCATTCATTTAAAACCCTCTCAATTAATTCTAAATTACCATTAACTGATTTCGGAATGAATGTTTCCAAATTTATTTGAGATGCAACCAAGCTTGAACCAGTAATGTACGAATATAAATGATGGAATAGAATGCGTATTAAATATATTAGATTGATATCTATATTTGGAATAACATAGTTTCACTCAATCCTTTGAATTGTTTTACCTCAAATAATCAGATCCCAAGTTGGTAATAAATGTGCCTGGTTGTTTGAACAATGAATGATCAAAATCAATAGTATTGATATTAATATACTAAATATAATATATTGAATAGAAATGTGAGTTATTAAAGGAGAACTGATAGGAGTAGTATGGTCCCTTTATCTTTTTATAATCTATTCATATATTATTTGATTATATTAATTTATGCTTTTGTAATACATGAAAATAGCACATTGGTTTGCGTAAAATAGTATAACATTTATCGAAACTGAGTGGGTTTGATCTTTGTGATCATGGCAGTTAGCACTGTTATATTGTATTTAGAGATTATCCTTCACTATCATAGACATACCGTTTACAGATTGGATGTGCGGGGTGATGCCTGCCGTGGTTATAGAACTAGACAGGGGAAAAACTGAATGACAGTGGTAATAAAGAAAGTCTGAATCGAACACGCTGAGTAGGCCTTGCCCGATTAATAAGTGACACTATGTCACATGGCCAGGACGAAAAGTGAATTTGTTATTATATCTACTTTCCACATATTAACAAACGGACATATTATCATTATTATTATTTTTATTTCACATACATGCATACTCATGCATATCAATTGAATTCAATAAAACGACACGATTATATGGCGCGAAGAATGTACAAACTAAACATCTTGTAAAGATAATACAGTTAATTTAGAAAATGAAAAACTGAATTAATAATAACTGTGTCGTTAGGAATACTGATCACCATTCGGCTGTATATATAGAAATAAATGCATATCAACATTATCGAGGAACATTAAATGGGACACAAATGTGTACAAACTGCCGCCAAATTCACTGTCTGAGATACATCAAGCCTAACGATACATGGATCGTAGTGTACCCAACACATTAAACATGCACATATGTTTTTAAAGGTTCATTGGTCAACAGCGTTACTCTATACCCTATCTGCAAGAAGGTTGTTACCTGTTATCAATCATATAGGCATACCCCTTTTTACCCACAGTGAGATAAACTGAAATGGGGTCAAAGATGACCGCACGTATGGGCCAATGAAATGGCTCAAGAAAGGGGTACGGGCGGCAGGTTTTTTGTGGGTTTTTTTTGCCAGGGACAGTGCGGCAGTCTTTGTATTTTTTCCTGAAATGAATTAGGAGTGCGGCAGGTTTTTAAAAAGAAATTACCCAAAATTATGGTGCGGTGCCTTTTTATGACAATTTTTCCTCCTGAGGAATTAGTTAATGCAGCCTTACTGGTTCTATAGATTGAATCATATTGAATAAAGTATCGGTCTTCTTTATTAGTTCATACCAGCTGTGCACTTCATTAATTAACCAGACAACCCCTCTTCTAACCTTGCATCACCAACCTGAATAGTATATATATCACATATCTCTGCCATAACACTGAAAAATCGCCTTCATTTTACATGCATGCACAGCACATGTTTGCACTCATAATATAGTAGTGAATACGTCATTGATTGGCGTCGTCTGGTATGTAATATGTCTCTAATGGTAGTACCTGCAGGCAATTTCCCGGTCTGTAATACGTAGCTTGTTTATCGAGATATCAATTATCACTGAATTATAGACTATAGTCGAGCTAACGTGAGTTGCTGGGTCTGCATGATGATTTATATTTCTATAAACAGTAAAACATGTGTTAGTGGACACTCATTCTGGTCCCATGGATACCTTCCACGGTGGACACTTAATTCGACATTTACCTTGACAAAAATTGCCCTTGTATTGTCTGTCGCTTCAAATTACCGACAATAATTCGTGCAAATGAGGAGTCGCACATTTAGAGATAGACTGCCCGCATAAATTGGGAGCATTTCAATACTTTCTATTAATGTTTGTTGTCAAGCAATGCTCGCATAATATCCCATGGATTAACATTTTGCACCAACTGCACGAGGGTCCAGACAGGTGTAAAATCCTGGGCTTCTCTGGGTCAACATATAACAATAAAACTCATTGGTTCAACATTCCTGTGTTTATTGGGTACAACT
>JAXGGS010303285.1:0-42312 GCA_035585475.1 Armandia brevis
TTCATCATCAATAATTATTCATCATCATTCATCATTCTATAATATCATCAGAATGCCCCAAGTGACTGTCAGCCTACATAGAGAGCACTGTATTTCTGTGCCAGTGTGAATACTAAACTTATTTTGTATCTTGAATGTTTCTAGCAGAGGTAGATTACATCCGTCCTAGACATTTCTACAAAATATCGTCAGTTTTTTTTGTGAGAACAAAGTTCCTTCCTGGTATAACGCTTTGCGTACCACGGTTGAGACTATATACTATACTACTACACAGAGAAAGTAGTGTTGCTACAGTAGTAACTGTGAAGTTTATCCCTCAAGTAATTAAACATTGTACAATCAGGTAGTGTCAAGTTGTGACAAATGATCATCTGTAGCTTGTGTACACATACACGGCGCCTCCATCTTGACTGTTAATAATAATGCAAGCGGTGACGCAGTATTTAAGTTGTAGCTTGGCAGAGAGAAAGTCATTTATCACGATGATTAAAACCATAACTTTCCTAATCTTTTCCATGAACTCATAAATCCTTCCGAGCTTTATCAGATCGTTGATAATATCAATACGTGTATGCGCGGGATTAATTATTATTGCCACTACTCTGGGTAATTCCTGAAGTCAGCCACTGACGCAAAATACCAGTCATTCTCCACGGTTTCCTTGTATAATACAGCGTTAGTCCATACCTTGAGTTTTAAAGATGGCATACAACTCAGAATCATCCGACACACATTATTACCGAAATGTGGACGAACTAGGAACATTCAGTGAGGTTAGTAAATTAACAGAACGGAATGTGTCTGCTGTTAGATCACAGTCTGTAAAAGAAACCCAGTTCGGACCTATCGGATCAGAAGACGACACAGTATATGCAGGGATGGATGACATTTATTCTTACGCAGTGACATCTAGGTCCAGGGTAATACTGCCTGATGCACCTACCAGACCCAGTGCTGCAACAAGGAAAGGTGATGAGATGATAGAGATGACCAGATTAAGTGCAAACACAAGTGATGTACCAGACGGGAAACATGAGGATGAACGTGTTTATCAGAGTCTACAGAGGAATACCACAGATGATAACGGACTAGTTTGCAACATCAAAACTATCATGAAATATGTAGCACTGGTTTTATTGATGTCATTCATAGCAGCTGCCTTCTTTATGATTGGCTCCTCTCTCGAGAGTAATCAAACAGGTCAAATAGTTTGCATTATTCCACAGAATATAATATTAGAGAAACATTTGTGAATGTTTGAAGCTAATATTGCCACTAGTCTGAAAATAATCTGTATTTTGTTTGCCTATTCTTTGCTTAAGATACAACTAAAAAGCATGTTTCAGTTGTTAAAGAGCTGATCGTCGATACAACTGTTTCGAAAGAATCTTCCTTACAATCAACCCCTGATGCAAGGATAACAAACACATCAGGTTGGTTGAATGTATTTATCATTACAAATTTGAAAATCAAGATAATCATTATGGAAGACAAGATGGTACTAGTATCGAAGCGTTCTCATATATTTCTGGGAGGCAAATAATGTATCCGAATTAAACAAAGGAAGGGGTTTTTGTCAAATTCTTTAACACATTTCCTTTAATACTTTGGATGATAAGTTTTCTCCCTCGGTTAATACGCGACTTTTGATAAATATTGACAATTATTTTACATATGCGATAGACTCCTACCTATGTATGGCCTAGTTATCTGAATTGAATATGTCCTACCTGTTTTTTATCTGGCACGATTTGACAACAGCTACTATCAGAAGGAATGTTATTTCAGGTAGAGGAGCGCTGATCACAGATTCACGTGACTCCGATGATTTCACATCACAATCAACTCTTCATGCCGAGATAACAGTCACAACGGGTCAGTTAAAATATGTATTACTAGCTTATTATTATTTGATAGTATTAAAGGAATGCCAAGCTGTACTCGTTTCTCGTATAAGTGAATAGTCTCTGGGTCCCTGTTGATACATCAGTTGCACACTCGACCCTCAGCCATGAGGTCAATGGTTTGATTCAAAGCATGGGTGAAAGGCAAGGTATTTCAGATAGCTCTGGCCTTTGTTCACCCACTAGTAATAGGGAACCGTCTCGGATAAACACGTATTGGTGGCAGATACGTTTTCCGTGGTAATCATAAGGGGTAATTGTCGAGGGTCTGGTAGGTTTATGCAAAAGATTAATTCACACGTTACCTAGGTTATTCACAAATCATCAACACTTTCATTTAAGTCAAAGGTAGTTGCTTCAGTTTATATATAAATAGTATAATCTAAATTAATTAACAATTATTCATTCCGGCAGAATATGAATAGGTATGACTCTCATACATGACATATGTCAACCCTATACTTAGTTTTAACTAGTAATGTTGACCGTAAAATATATTTAAATAGATCAGTTATAACAGGAACTACAAATTCAACCGAAATTATACACATTTAGTTGAATATATTTGGCTTCCATTTTCGTCCATTGAAAGATCGGTTTGTGCTAGAATGTAGCTATCGATGCCTGAGCGTCCTAATTTTAGGTATAAGGGGATGCCAATACATTTACCGTATAAGATTGTTTTATAATTCCATATTCAGTTCAAATGACACCAGAAGTACATATATGTTCCCAATACGCATGTATTACTGATGGTTGGCTTGTCTGGTTGAGAAGAGTTGATAATTCTATTAGCTTTAACCGCACTTGGGATGAGTATGAACAAGGGTTTGGGAATTACGAAGAAAATTTCTGGTTAGGCTTGGAAACTCTGCATGATCTAACCGGGGGTAGAAAAGGACGCATCATAAGAGTAGAGCTGGAATCTTGGACAGGTGAGAGGAAATGGGCCGAATACACCAAATTCAAGGTTTCGGATAATGTAGATAACTACCGTCTGACAGTTGGAGGATACAACGAATACAGCACCGCTCCAAACATGATGCGCCGCAACAATAACCAGACATTTACAACAATAGACAGAGACAATGATGGGACGAACATTAATTGCGCAAAGGACCAGGCGGCAGGGGGAGGATGGTGGTATGGAGGATGGTATGCGGACTGTTCATTCATCACCCCAACAGCTCTGATTGGAGTAGATGGAGACAGCAAATACCCTTACATGTACTGGCGGAAAGCGTTTGATGGTGACATGTACCAGGCCCTCACGTCTCTTACAATGATGATCAGACCAAATGATGAAGACTAAATACCAAATGCAATAACGAATTAAACAGGTGTGACAGAAACCGCAAGTGTTACAAAACCTGTAAACGTAGCATTGTTTGTTTAGAATCTTTATATTGTCAGGACCACTTGCTCTGACACTGGTCACTTAAGATGTAGTCTATTACCAATGTTATTGCAATGCTGAATTAATATATAGCTGATTTGATTTTGTGGATATACCCATATAAAGCAAATACTATGTTTATTATAGAAATATTAAGATGCATTACATCAAATTTGTTTTTGAAAGCTGTATCTGATAGAATCGTTAATGCGCCATTTAGGTATTCAAATATATGTAAAAAAATATAAACAATTATGATATATTTGCGCAAATGTCAAAGCTTCTATATTTCATTAGATTTTAAAGTAGTAAATGTTAGTTATTTTAAAGATAAAGAAAATTAATTGCGGACAATTATGATATCTTTACACTGAAATTAAAGTTTCTACTTTTACGTAGATTTAGAAGTAGAACATGTTAGTTGTTTTAAGTATATTGATAATGAATTGTTACATCAAACTCGTCTACTGATTAGACTGCACATGTCTTTAGATGATATATATCTCTCGATAATTTCTGGTCGGCCACTAATAAATCGATATCAAGAACAAATAAACCATTTTAAACAAGTGAATGCTTCTTTTGGACGCCCTCGTTTAATATATGAATACAATGGTCGGTAACTATGTAAATATGAACACTTATGTACGCGTCGGCTTTGGAAATTAAGGGAGTCGGTTGGTCAGTGAAAGGGGTTATCTCATCACATGTGTTGGGCTTTGTGGTTGAGAAGAGTGAATAATTCTGTAAGATCTAATTGCGCATGGGCAAGGCATCAGAGCAGATTTGGGAATTTGGTAGGCAACTGTTGGTTAAACCCTGAGATCACTTTCCCGGATGGGAGACGGAATAATCTTTGGACCAACCCGCGGAAACTGGAGTGGATAAAAGGAAATGATCGAGTACAGATTATGATGAGCACATGATTTTATTCGGAAAACACAGTTCTAACATATGCTTCTTTAACATACGATCAGAGCTCATCACATTGA
This sequence comes from Armandia brevis, assembly GCA_035585475.1. NCBI lineage: Eukaryota > Metazoa > Annelida > Polychaeta > Opheliidae > Armandia > Armandia brevis. The sequence continues at coordinate 4,293 of JAXGGS010303285.1, forward strand.
TCAGTTATATGCTTTGCAGGAAATTATTTGTAATATCATGTACATGTTATGTTTTTTCGCATCTTATATGAAACCCTAAAACATCAAAGTCACATGGTTCAGCATGCGCGTAACAGAATGCTGCTGTCCGGAGGGGTGACACGTATAACACCATGCTTATAAAACCTATATTTATACAAATAAGGTCATCTATCGGTAGCAATAAGTTTTCTCCCTAAGGTTGTTCACAATCCCGTGACTTCAATTATAATACCGATATTTATGTGTATCTGTGCCATGGCATCGGGAACTGTCGATATGTGACCAAATAATCACGGTCACTTTGTTATGCATGGAAGGTCAGTGCTAAACATTACATTGATATGAATACGTTGATAACGATATTTTTGTTCCGACTACAGACTAAATATGCAGAATATAAATATTAGATATGTTATGGTCAGACAAATGCATGTATAAATACGACTTACATTAATCAAGATGATAATGTTGTTGAACAAAGGATAGATTTGAACGAGTAGTGATGTGTCGATTGCCGATGTATAGAGATAATGTCAACAGCTTGGAATGTTTTGACAAATTGAATAAAGATAGAAAAGCATACAAATGTAAAATATCGCTGTTGTATCATTCTATATAGTTGTTTTTTGAACGTGGGAAGTAGCGTCGGAATACTGCTTCAAATTCAATGCTACTATTCTTCTTAGGGGAAATTAACTATTTACACTGAAAATATGTGTTGACTACAGACTAGGTTTACTCTAAGTTAAAAATCGTGACAAGTACAATTTATAGAAAAGCGGAGGATCGGACGATCTAAAAAAAAAATCATATTAAATAATTTGCTGCATGTACTAGCTATGTTTTATCTTCTCTTTTATAACCGACCTATATGCTTGGTACTTGGCGGTATATTCCAGCGTCCGTATCGTTCATGGCTCATAAAGCTGTCGTCAGCTGACTTTTTAGACCATTAATGTGTATGTTTATGTGTCTAGAAGTAAAATTGTGTCAGCCGGGAGAAAGAAGAAAGCACGACGCCTAAAAGCACAGGTTACTTAAAGTTAAAAACACGCCTGGTTTGAATGCAGTCACTCAACCGGGTTGATATTTTTCTCTCCAGTTTTAGTGCACTGTCTGGTGATTTTCAACGGAAACTCATACATGTATAGTTATTATATCTTATATGTTTTGGAGACATATTCAACAGCAAGACATGCCCCTATAATTGTTATTTCTTATTTTCGTACCAGATCGTACGTTAACGCACAAACTGATTGAACACGTTGGCAAATTTGGATTTCACCTTGTATGTATGTGCTCTTTGTATATATTTTAATGATCTGACAGTGTAGACATGACGGTACATTAATGGATTATTAACGACCTTTTCAATGATTTTTTACTGCTTTATTGACAGTTATGTAATAGCGTATCGTATTGTTAACTGCTGGAAAGTAACTGTGAATGAATGTTCTCCGTATTTTGGGTATACATGTCACTAGTTGACCTGTTAGCTGTAGTAAATACATGTAATGCTAAAACTGCAGTCGAAGGCGAAATCTGTGTGAACATGTGTTGGACATTCCTCTAATTTTAAACTAACACTAAGCATGTGGACATATGATTGCTATCTAATTTGTTTAGTTAATATTTTCGTGCGCACTCAATTTAATCTAAACATATCATGCTTGGTAAAAAAATGTTTGATACGTGTCAGCGTAAGGCCTTGTACTTCACTCAAGTAAACGATATGATGGATATATAATATTTATGTCACGAATGATAAAAACTATTTTAGATCAGCAGCAAGAAACATAAGGGAAAGAGAATTGATTTTATTATGTAATTATCGTACTTATTTTTGTTATAGATTGCAGAAGATGGCGAGTAATGAATATGTTGAGATATTGGATACTGGCTTTAGGCCTAAACACATGGAATCAGACAGGAAACATATCGGTCACAATGCAGCAGCCCGGGTTTACACTAAACCGCACACATATGAGAACGCAGGGTACAAGAGGGAGCCACCAGCTCCTGTGTATGAGGATTTAACGTCAGCTACACCAGAGGGACCGACAACTAAGAAAAAGCTATTACAGTTTGCACCTGTGCATGTTGTCCTGGTTGTGACCGCTTTTGTTATTTTACTAGCAGCAGCGGTCGGGGCTGGCTGGTATGTTGGATCACTTTACAGCATTGGTAAGTGATCATATACACAAATTATCTCAGGGGCCTTCAACGATTTCTTCAGCTGGCTATTGCTTCTTCTGGAATCCCAGCCTGCTGGGAAAATAAGAAATGCCGCAGAACTAATTAGTATTCATTCTGCTGGGAACTTTTAAAAATTATTTGTTCTGCTGGGAACTATCTTAATATTATTTGTTCTGCTGGGAACAAATCAGCTTGGAGGTATTGGCCCAACATATCATTCTGCAGGGGGGCATTTTTCAATAATTACATTCTGCTGGGATATATTATTTGAAAATATCATTCTGCTGCGCTAAGTGTTGAAGCTTTTGTTGTACCTGAGATGTTATTCTAGGTAGCAAATCCTTTTGTTGAAAGGAAGTAAACATATGCATGTTTTTGGTTGGCGCAACAACTAAGTTTTATTAGTGCTAAAAGTTAGAGAGTGATGTTGCTTTCTGCCGTGCTAACCTGAGATCGGCAAAACATAAAATAAATGAGTACAGGTAAATATATTCACGACTGCCCGTAACGCGGCCCGGTCGGAAGATTCACTAGGGACCTAGGGACGCATCCTGCATCTCTCAACCACCTGCTCTCTCGTTTGGCGCCGACTTCCCTGGCTTTGACTCCGTAGCTTGCAGGGGTGTTATCTGCAAATTTCATTCTGCTGAGAGCTATAGTCCGACAATTGTATTTTGCTGGAACAGGTGATTATCAATTGCTAGGGAAAATAAAATTACTTGCTGAGAAAAAAGAATCATTTTTCATTGAATCAAATGGTGGTTTATGCTCTGATATATGCAGAAATGTAGTTTTCTGCCAAAAGAACAGTGATAACCATGTTCAAAATTTTAAGGTCGTTGGAGGCCCCCATTATCTACAAAAAAGGCTCCTTCAAACTTCCATTCGAATTTGACTATTGTTTTTATTAGTGGAACCTGAGAATAACCAATCTTTTAGTAGTACAACGATGTCAAGAGATAGGAGCAGCAAGGGTAAATAACATTTTTTATTCATGTGTCTGTACGCAGCTTAGTGCAAATTTAGTAACAATTTACATCTAAAATCCGTCTTCGACATGATTAGCCTGAACTTGATTCACATGCAACTATGTCATATATCTTTAACATCAAACATTGTATTTTTTGTTAAACACAGAAGCAACTTGGTGTGCAAAACATGGATGTGAAGATCAGGACTGGATTGTTTGGTTAAGACGAGTTGACAATTCTGTCAGCTTTAATCGCACATGGGATGAGTATGAGAGAGGATTTGGAAATCTTAATGACAGCTTGTGGTTAGGTCTTGAATCTCTGCATGATATAACAAGTAATTATTATACAAGATACATGATGAGAGCCGAGCTGGAATCCTGGACAGGTGAGACTAATTGGGTTGAATACAGTATATTTAGAGTGTCCGCTAAAACAGACAACTACAGACTGACAGTTATAGGATACAACGAGAATAGCACAGCTTCAGATCAGATGTGTGATAGTGGGGGACAGTTTACAACCAGAGACAGAGATAATGGCTGGTGGTCGGGTGGTAACTGTGCCAGTGTTAAAGCAGCAGGAGGAGGATGGTGGTATGGTGGATGTTGTAATATTTTCCCCACAGCTCTGATCGGGGATGAAGGTGACTCATACACCCCGTACATGTGGTGGTATAACGCATTCTATGATCGCGATTTCCGGGCTCTCAAGTCTTTGACCATGATGACCAAACCTTATGAAGGGGAGTAATCAATTGTCCATTTGTTGCTATTTGAGTGATCGCTATATCTGACGACTTCCGCTCTTTGTTGATAGCATTTTTAATTTTCTAACCGTTCAAGCATCATCTAATGCTTCCTTTAAACACTATCCCAGTCATTGTTATTTCAAAAACTTAAAATGTTAGTTTTTTATGTTTATTTATTTATTCATTGATTGTTCTGCATCTTTTTTCAAAGACACTGTCTCTTGCAGCAAAAATGTTACTAAATAAAAGATTTAATAGTGATGACTTGACATAACTTGATGAATATGCCTGAAATGGCTAGATAATTTGCGTCACGCATTAGCAAGGATAACTTAAATCAACTGATCATCTGTGTACAAGTATAATGTTTAATAAGGACCAAACCTATCGTCTTTAGATATTAAGCGTGATGATACATACAGTATTTGATCACATTTATTCAACAATGGTTGCCGTTCAGACATGCTCCAACTATGATTAATAAACCATTATAACATCAAACGACCATCTGCATGCCAGACATAGTGCTTCTGTTCTGGGTGCATGTCCAACATCTATCAGGTGCACAAACTCGGAGACCTGGTTTAAGAGAGGATTTCGCCCTCCCCTGATAATCAGACAAACAATTCATATTTCCCACTTATCCAGATGGAGAATTGGGAGCCCTACCGTATTTCATAAGTCGATTTAGACAGGTTTGACACCTTTTGAAGTTCAAATTCTATTTGTGTACATCTACGCAACCGTTAAATGAAGAATGCTCTCTCCATTCGTTCAGTGTTATAGCTTGAGGTACCGCATCACAGGTACCTGACGAATTGTAACTCAATAGCGATGTTTGGTGCAACAACTATAATTTATTAATTCATTGCAGTTGAGGTTCCCGGACCCAAACAAGTTTATATGGTATATATTGATGACTGCCTGCAAGGTGAGCTTTGCCATAAGTCCCATGGGCCTGCCTGAGCCTTGCCCTGTCATGTGACGTGTTCTTAGTTTCGTTTAATGTCCAAGGAGACTCCTCAACTGTCACACGTCTAACAATTTATTATCTTAAGTTCACAATGTAGAACGCCCAGACTGTGGTATGTGATAAATTAATAGTACTCGAATGTAATATTCAGTACACTAAAACACATCTAAGACAGGGGATTTTTAACATTCTTTGACTAGAAACTTTTGTGGGACATATTTGGTTTCGTTAAATTCGCTTCGATCTGCCTTCCTAACCTTATTTTTCCATATATCAAACCTAATATGATGATGAGAAAGAGTTGATGTAAAGTTACAATAACATATAGTACATTGACAGGGTAAACCATTATGGTGATCAATGATTCATACGTATAAATTGAGATCACAATGTTGTTAAACAGAGGAATAGTACAGATAACAATTTGAGTTGCATCAACTGAAATAATGTTAAGGCATAACGTTAGTTTTAACTATTTGAATGACAATTGAATTGCCGACCTGATTCAACACAAACTAAATATCACTTTTCATCTTCTCCATGCCACTCTGCTTGTATGAAAACATATTCAAATGATATGGATTAGGCTGGGTCGGGTAACGCACGAACTAACGGCATTGTGACCAATGTGACAGAGGCCTGACGCATATTTATCCATTAATAATGATTATACAGCATACATGGAATAGGATATACGATTCATTAAGACAAATTTCATTTCATGTCAATTATCACTATTACTTTTTTTTATGTCACATGATTCCGGGAATAAACAACCAGTATCCTAACATATCTATTCAAACATATAAAGTACTGTTATTTAGCAAGAAACCTCGGAACACTACACACGTAGCACTTTCGGCGATCGCGCGGTAATAAAATATTTCGAAGAATATCTTGGACTACAACAGCTCTACAACCGGTATCGGAGATACAGCGCCCTATAGCATGGGAAATAAATGATATCATCATGGTCAGTATTTCTAATAAACCAGTCATTTGCTCTAATGTGTAGGGGTAGGCATTACGATGGTAACGGACATTTCTCATCCAACTTCTATCTGGCATTTATCCATAAGGGGCAAAAAATGGCAGTACATACAATACTAAATGAATTGTAAATACTTGTTAACTAATCCATATGCTATTAATCTTAACATTTGGATATAATGTATGTAAGGTCTCACTGTTATGGAAAGTTTGTAATCTTTACTTTTCTATTAAATCTTCAAAATGATGTCTCTATTTGTCATCTATTCGTGTTCTTTAAGTCATCGATAAATATGTCTTTTAAATATCGCGTGCAGACGCAGCGAACAAGCTGTTAATGTATTTTGATCTTTAGTTTATGGTTATATATATACTATTAATCTAAAGACAAAATAGACTTCAAGAATCACAGATAATCAATTAATGGATATTACGTCCCACATACTCAATCATACAAAAACTGTATATCATTCAAAGTTACGTGTATATTCTATCACGAGTACATTGTAAATCACATTCAAGACTCACCACCGTACGATTTTCAAGGAAAATTAATATCCTTTTATTTTTATTTCTGAGAAAAACATGGGTCGTAGCGTTTGTTTACAGCAATAAATGCTACCACTGCTGCTGCACGTGAGGGGAGGTGACTATTCTCAACGAAAATATGGGTTGACTACAGGTTAGCTTTTTACTGTGATAAAAATAGTGACATATATTCTGCGTCTTTAGAAAAGCAGAGAATCATACGATTTCAATCAGACATGTACGCGCTATGTTTTAGCTTCTTCTGTATAACCGACCTACAGGCCTATGCTTGATAATTGTATGGCCTTTCATAGCTCCTAAAACTGCTATCGAACAACCCATTTTTATCGCTGTTTATGTGTCTATAGGTAAAACGTTGTCTCACTATAGAATACTAAAAGCACGACGCCTCATAGCACAAGTGACTGACAGTTAAACCCAACCCAAATTTGAATGGAGTCAATAAATCGAGATGTTACTTTTTAGCAGTTTTTGTGCACCGTCTGGTGATTGTCAGCGGGACCTCTTATATATATTATTTGTTACGCCTATTAGTATATGAGAATCATTTAACGGCAATATATGACTTCTCAATTGCTTTTCTGAGATCGTACCGTTACATACACTAACCAACCGATTGATAGAACACGCTTGGATTTCACATTATCGGTACGTGCCTTTTATAAATGTTTCTGATATTTCGACAATGTAAAAATTAACATACAGCTATGAAACATATTTTGTGTAAACAGGTGTAAGATGCGCGGCTGATGACCGTACTCAGGTGAGTACAACTCAGTCGTTCATCTTATTGTTAGGCAGCTGTCAACCGAGTTGGCATGCTAAACAAGGTTAGTGCGTAATGTGACGGGGATACGTGCCAGATGCACGGAACAATCACCGCGCCCCTGCATTGTAATCCGGTGGCGAGGTGCGACTTCCTTGAAAATACTCGTTGACCGTGACCCAGTTGGCTGACAGAGATCTCCATTCGGAATGTCAGTGAACGGTGCAACTTGGCGCGACATGGGTGGGCACGGCATGGTATAAGATGGCGCGCTTCCGCTCGCACCGCACTCGGGAAATTGAGTAAAAACCATAATGTATCATGTACCATTGTACTGAATAAACACAGGAAAGTTCTTGTTAAACAAATTGAAGATTGTTATATGTCGTCTTTGAAGCCCGAATTCTACATATAAAAGTGGCGAGCTAGCCAGGACGATCCGATGATCGCGAACAGATCCTGGAAATAGAAAGGTCAGTAAAAACAAGGACTGACCGGGAGTAATGGCTGACCAATGGCTGACAAAGCCCGCGCAGCAAGAGCGGCCGCACTACACCGGGCAATACAACGGGCAGAGCTATTGGCCCTGGCAAACGAGATTCCGGATGAAGCAGAGGTAGAACGCAACGCACAACCACCGTTACATGTATTCCGACCGCTACCTAACAAAGATCGGGAACAAGCGGAGTTCTTCGATAAAGACCAACAGGAAGCAATCATCGTCGACGAAAATACAGAAGGTGACCAACAACCATTCGCAATGGAACAGGGAGCGATGGAACGCATGATCCAAAGTATTGATCAGCAGACAATAAACCTAGCTGACCAAAATTTACTGGCCACATATGCGGGGATAACTGGCAGATGCAATGGCTCGGCAGCGGATGCAATCTGCACCTTGATTGAAGGAGTTGGACTTTGCGAGGGTCTAGGGGAACCTAGATTAAGATAGCGCGACAAACAGCAGCAGGAATGTTCAGAAAAGAGTTAGAAGACTTTATAACCACCTATCGACCAGACAGTTGGGTTGACGGCGGTGCCCCATGGGACGCCAACAACACTCCATGGGCAATGGTGGTGGAACACATGACTCAGGCGTGCCTGAGCGTGGATGAAAAAGAATACATGAGGGGAAGACAAGATACCATCAAACAAGCTTCTAAAACCATCCAGAATTACAATCGTAGGTTCCGGGCCATCGCGGACGTAGCATACCATAAGCAGCTAAACAGACAGTGTGACGCTGAGGCTGTGAAGACGTGAAAAAGATTGTAGATAGACACCCCCGTTCGCAAACCTGGTGGAAGCCATGAGGTTTGCGGTACGATTGGGAGGTGCCCAGGAGAGATTTGAGCATCTGGGAAGAACGAGCCGACAGGAGGAGCCAATGGAGGTGGGAATGGTTGACCTTCATCGAGCAACCCAATGGGAAGAGGTAGTCCCGGCCATCACCCTGGATGTGGGTGCTGGAAAAGGCATCGACACGCTGGTCAAGGCGTTGGGGACGCATGGTAACTTGTTAGCTGATAACACGGGAACCATGCCAGCAGTTGCGGCCGCAGCACTAAATGAGGCACCCATCCCCTTGGTAACTTCAACCAGAGGAAAGAATCTTCTTTATGTTAAGAATGGAGACCCCAAGAAGAGAGGGAGACCAAGGGAATGACTTCCAGACCGGAACGAACAGGGAGAGTGGCTGTGCTATCGCTGCAAAACGTACGGACACGTCGCAATGCATTGCGAAGCACCCAAGCCATTAAACTGGCCTGCCGGGGAGTAGGGGTCCCACCTACCCTGCTGGACAAGGACAGGGGGGACCAACGCTTGGGATTACCTGCGGGGATGATTACATGGCACTTATCGACACAGGAGCCCAAATCTCTTTGATGGATTACGCGGCATATTGTGCGATTCGAAGCTCGGCCCGAACGGTATACCCCTTGCAAGGTACGCGTGTGCAACCGCATTCGGTAACCAGAAACGCCCTTGTGGTTGTGGGGAAAGGAGTGATCACAGTTAGCGGATTGGCCCCTCAAATGTATGTGGTAGTACGTAATCCCCTCTGCCCACTAATATTAGGAGCGGATTTCTGTGAGAAATACAATGTAACACTGGACTTTCGGAAAGTGTTTAACAGAGGAGGGTTGCTGGGAAAAGCAGTAGGCATGCAAATGCAAATCAAAACAGAAGGACGACCGATATGGCAGCGGCCGTATCGGCTCCCAATGACCAAGCTAGCTGCTGTGGAGGCGCAAATAGAAAAGCTACTGAAAGAAGTTGTAATAAGACATTCCATGAACGATGAGGCGGCCCCGGTAGTAGTCGTCCCTAAAAAGGATGGTACGTACCAGTTGTGCATTGACTTTCGCTGACTAAACTCGGTCACGGTCAAGGACTCCCATCCGCCACCTAACATTAGAGACATCTTCGATCACTTGCAAGGAGTGTCTTACTTCAGCCCCTGGATCTGGTGAGCTGCTACCACCAGATTGAGATGCACCCGGACAGTTGCCACAAGACAGCTTTTGCGTGCCACCTGGGATTGTTTGAATAAGTGTGAATGCCTTTTGGGTTGGCTAACGCACCTTTAATGTTCCAGCGATACATGAATAACGTGCTCAAAGGACTAATTGGGAAGGGTTGCTTTGTCTACCTTGATGACATAGTAATTTACGCAAAAACCAAAGAAGAACATGATAAGAACTTGTTGGCAGTCTTCGAGTCTTCCCGTGGAAAGGGAGTGTATGGGAGAGGGGCCCATTCCGGCCTTACCTGACCAAGTAATAGCACTGGACCTTATTGGACCATTCACTATCTCAGACAGAAACATGAGGTATGCGATGGTCATAATTGACCATTGCAGTAATTGGACAGTAAAGAACGAAAAAGTGGTTAATACGTTCGCAGAACGCTACCTATCGGACCGTAGTTCTCCGTACATGGTCATAACTGACAATGGACGGGAGTTCTCGTCAAACCACTGCAGTGAATATCTGTATGCACAAGGGATCCGCCAGCAGTTGACAAGGCAATATCAGAAAGGGTCAACCATTCGTTAAAAGCCATGCTGGGACGCCTATCTAACAGCAATATGGCACAGTGGGATTTGATACTACCAGAATGTGTCAAAATCCTAAACATGGTACCCACTAGAGCGACAGGGTACTCCCCCTTTCTACTCCAAACAGCCCGCGATCCGCAATTAGCCATTACGGATAATCTCCACGTAGAGGCTGGACAACATGCAGGAGGAAGTGCGGACTTTCTGGCCCGAGCCATCAAGGACGCGCAGCATAACCAGGCGGAGCTCCGCTCTTACAACCGGGAATGATTCAACCGGAAGGCTAACGCAAAACAACTGCACATTGGTGATCAGGTGTGGTTAAAGGCGGAAGTTCCGGGTTCACACACCACCAGATGGGATCCGATGTATCGCGTGCAGAAATTGAGAGGGAATACCATGTGGGTCACGCATCTTACAGAAGGAGGGTAAACAACAATGCATAGGGAAAAGGTGAAATTTGTGGACCCAGAAGCGGCTTGGGATAGAATCACCCCTAGACCGCCAAAATACTTACTCAACAAAATGCAGAGAGGCAAGAAGATGTTGCATGTAAATCCTGTGAGATGGGATGGCGATATCCCGGGTGCTGTCGAGGTCCAGCCCACACCTCCAGAGGCACCACCGAAGGATGAGGAAGTCGAAATAGAAATAATGGGAAAACAACCCCATCCGGAAGAGGCAAGTGGCCTCGGCGCAGAAGCGGTTGATGCGGCTGGAGAAGCGGCGGCGCCAGACCAAATTCAAGACCAGGAGGCCCAGATCGGTCACCAAGTTATAGTACAGAACTCAGCGGAAAATACCTATCAAAGGGATATGACCGTAGACGCACCTAAAGGTGCACCTGAAAATGTGCTAGGAGCCGCCATACCAAACACGGTGACCGTCCCAGCTGAACAATCTCGGGCAGTATGATCGGAAAATGGCGCAGAAACCGCCAATCCAAACCGGGTAACCGCCCTAGATGTACAATTGGGGGCAGCACAACCGGTGGACGGCGCAGTAGTTACACAAAGGACGGGAGCGACAACGCCACCGTCGCTGCCCCTACATAACTACAACCTTCGACTGGGACCGGCCAAACAAAGCCCAACCAGCTTCGAGATAGACAACCGGACAACTTAGCTATCACGAAACGAAAGGAGGAGACACTCGAAGCAACGCCGCCTGGAACGAATAGAACCGGATCACGAAGCCCACGGTGAAGAAAAGAGAAAGAAGTTGGTATATTATTTCTACTCGACTTAAGAATAACACACCGAGATGAAGCTGCCAGTCGTCGTCATATTGCTGCTGATGGGAATGGTGTCCGCCAACGAAGTGAGCGTGGAATCATTGACGAATGGTTTACACATCACAAAGACGGACATGGTGGACTTAATTGATGGCCATTGGAGAGTCGTGATTGTAATGAAGGATCACAACTTTGAAGGCTTCCTAGAGAAAGAAGCGTCACAGATAGACAAACTAGCCAGATTCGTAGCAGACCACGCGGAAACGATTAGGCCAATCCCACCATCGGTAAAAGAACATCTATTGATGAGGGTGAGATGGCTGAATGAAATCTGGAAGAATGAAAGGAGGCAGGACAGGCACAGACGAAGCCTGTTCAAGACTTAGTCCAGCAAGGGTTCGACCAAACTGAGGTGTTAAAACACGACATCGCGACACTGGCTTCCTCTGTCAATCAAATGATAACAGAGGCTAATGAAACCAGACAATACCTCCGAGACCATTCTCGTGGGATTAACGTTTTGCAGACAGCAATTACGAAACTGTATAAGAACCAGAACAATGTTTCGGCGAACTTGCACACAGTTGAAAAAACGGTGCTGTTAACGGACTTGGTGACTACAATGGAACGACGTCACCAAGTAAAGGGCCAACACGAACAATTTCAACGGGAACAAAGGATGCATTTGGAAGGAGGATGGTTAACTGAAAGTATCATGCCAAGAACGACGCTGGAGGGTGTTAGAAACGAAATGGAGAATGCAGGACACAATCCGGCGCCGTTGGAGTGGTTCTATGAACACTGCTTGGTTAGACCGTTGTGGGAAACCAAAGACGCAATGTCCTACATTGTGGAACTCCCGATGACACGCGATCGAGTCAGGGATACCACTTGCAGACATTCCCCCACCAGGACCCAATGGGCAACTGGCTTCGGTTGCTCCTGCACAAATTCATCGGATACGACGAGCAGGATGGGACCATGGTGCTCTTGAAGGCTTGCAAAGGTAACCGCCCGGTCATTTGCGAAAAAGATCTCACATACCACTCGAGTTTGTCCTGTGAGCGAGGCCTAATCTTGGGCACCCCCAGTGGCTTATCTAGGTGCGAAGTGAGATTTGAGGAGCCGGCTGAAACGAGTTCCCTAGCAGTAGGAATAAACAGCCACATCTTAACTACTCCGGATAAAACCTTAGAAAGTCACTGCTTGGGAGAGGCCACCAGGTACCATCACGTAAAACCTGGCTCCTTAGCAGTGAAGTTCGCATCCCCCAATTGTCAACTACAAGGCAGTGGCGGATGGGTACTGGAGAGTGTTGATGTACATGAAGAACGAATAGAGCTCCCGGATACCACCTTAAACATGACAGCCATTAGGATGCCGGAGATGCCTCAACTCCATTTAATCAAGCCTGACTCAATGATCAAGCTCCACTTGGTTCAAGCCATCGAGATTAAGAAAATAGCAGTGGCGCCGCAGCTGCCACGCCTACTAGTACCGTCTCATCCAGCATCTAACAGCTACGCCATCATCGCTATTCTGGCCGGTCTTGTAGTAATCGGCCTGGCGGTGGCGGCATGCATGTTGCAAAAATATGGCCTGAGGCGGAGCCTACGGAGGTGTAGGAAGTGTCATAAACTGCAGAGCGACACAGCAGCCGGAGAGGGACTGTCCTGCCATGAGTCTATGGCGAAGGAGTGTCATCACAATCACGACAGTAAGCAGAGCAAGGAGGACTACGAGATGCAGGAGATGAAGGACATCGCTGCCCGAAACGCCTCCCTGGTCAAATAACAACGACAGTCACCTGTGACGTACCCAACGCTCCGTCTGATGCAGCGAGAAATCCACAAGCAAGGGTGTTCATCGCAAGCAAAGAAAATGGTATACCAGAAAGAACAGTCACCAGAGAGATGCAGAACACAAGGAAGTTTTGCAGAGACAATCGATTAATCGCAAAGTGTAAATATGTTGGGAATGTAGGAAAGTTACCCCAAAAACATTCAGTTAAGTTTAGTTAAAGTTAAAATTGTAATTATAAATCGGATGATTTTCATCATCCTCCGGGTAAATGGAGGAATGTAAGATGCGCGGCTGATGACCGTACTCAGGTGAGTACAACTCAGTCGCTCATCTTATTGATAGGCAGCTGTCAACCGAGTTGGCATGCTAAACAAGGTGAGTGCGTAGTGTGACCAGGATACATGCCAGATGCACGGAACAACCACCGGGCCCGGTGGCGAGGTGCGACTTCCATGAAAATACTTGTTGACTGTGACCCAGTTGACCGACTGAGATCTCCATTCGGAATCTCGGTGAACGGTGCAACTTGGCGCGACATGGGTGGGCACGGCAAGGTATAAGATGGCGCGCTTCCGCTCGCACCGCACTCAGGAAATTGAGTAAAAACCATAGTGTATCATGTACCATTGTACTGAATAAACACAGGAAAGTTCTTGTTAAACAAATTGAAGATTGTTATATGTCGTCTTTGAAGCCCGAATTCTACACAGGTATACATTTGAAACTTAAACTGAAGAAATTCACATTTTAAGGTCAAATTGCAGTCGAATTCAGCAGATGTATATCCACACGTTTGATATACCTCTGTTGATAAACTAATACTTGTACTAACCATGTAGACAAATACATTTAAGCATAATTGTCTAGCTAATATTTGGCCATCAGCACTTTCGCTATTAATTTCATGCTTGCAGAAAAAGTGATTCATTAGCATCATTGGTGTTAAATAGTATCTTGTAGTTGATAAATAAGTAAGATTAATATACTTACTTCATTCACTTATAATCAATTATGAGTTAAGAAACGCGGCAAATATTATAGCTCTAAATTAATTAAAATTACCAGAACATGATCATGCTCATGCATGTTATAAGAATAGATTGCAGAAGATGGCGAGTTCAGAATATGTGGAGATATTGGATCCTGGCTTAAGGTCTGAACACATGACATCAAACAGAAAACATATCGGTCACAATTCTACAGACCGGGTTTACACTAAACCACACACATATGAGAACGCAGGGTTCAAGAGGGAGGCACCAGCTACTGTGTATGAGGATTTGACGCCAGTAACACCAGAGGGACCGGAAACTAAGAAGAAGGTTCTGCAGTGTGCACCTGTGCATGTTGCCCTGGTTGTGACCGCGTTTGTTGTCCTACTGGCAGGTGCCTTTGGGGTTGGCTGGTATGTCGGATCAGTTTTCAACATTGGTAAGCGATCATATACTCAAACTATTCACACACAAGAGTTATAAAGCTTCCATCCAAATTTGATTGTTAGTAATAATTGTAGAATCTGAAGCCAATCGAACTGATGGTAGTCTAACGGTGTCAATAAATGAGAGCATCACGGGTAAATGATTTTTTGTTTAGTTCGTCTGTACGCAACTTAGTACACATTTAATGGCAATGAATACCTCAAATCCGTCTTCGATATGACTAACTGGAACATACAACTAATAGATCTTTCATTTTTTTAACTTTTAACAACAGCTACTTGGTGTGCAACACATTTATGTGATGATCAGGATTGGATTGTCTGGTTAAGAAGAGTTGATAATTCTGTAAACTTTAATCGCACATGGGATGTGTATGAGAGGGGATTTGGGAATCTGGAGAACAATTTTTGGATAGGCCTTAGATCTCTTCATGACTTGTCTCGTTATGAAGGGGGATTAAAGGTCAGAGCAGAACTAGAATCATGGAAAGGTGAGAATAAATGGGCTGAATATAAAAACTTTAGTGTAGCAGAAAGAAAGGATAACTACAGACTGACAGTTGGAGGATATAACGAGAACAGCACAGCACCGGATAAGATGAAATTTAACAATGGAAGAATGTTTGCAACCTTTGACACTGTTTCGGCTATCCAGGGAGGTGGCTGTGCTCGATCAGCAGGAGGTGGATGGTGGTATGAGTTATGTTCTCAAATTTACCCCACTGCTACAATTGGGATTGACGGAGACAAAGGCTATAATAAGTATATGGTATGGGCTTTCTCCTTTGATGGTGACGTGTATCTGGCCCTCAAGTCGCTCACATTTAAGATCAAACCTAAAAAGGAGAGTTAAAGCAGACGTGTCACGATCAAATCACACTTCGTAAGTTTTCAGAAGAATTTAAAATAACTTGATTACCTTGTTCTACATATGAATTTACGGAAGTAGCATTGTATGTTAACAGACATATGAATAAGTTTAAATGATACAGATGTCTGTGGTATTTGATATGTTTACTAGATATATGTACTATTGTTTAGTTTATTCATTGACTTATCAGCTCTGTAACACATTGATGCAAAGTAAATATTTCCTCAATTCATTACTCTATCTTATACTATGTAAACATTCAAAAATTAAAAAGATGTAATGTACATCATATTATTATAACAATATAAACAAAACATGATTTAATCATTTCGTTTATATATGACACAATATATAGCGCGAGCATTTCATTTAATGCGTCCTAAAATACGACCTGACTAAACTTGGAAGAGGAAAACCACTCGATGTTAGAGTACTGTAGATATTGTAGTTATTACCGTGGTTAAATAAAAAATAAAAATGGATACTTAGCAAATGGGTATATGCACGAAGTTTGCTATCAATTAATGCTCAATTTAAGCATTTCCACATATCGCTGAATGAAATAAAACAATCAATATTCATAATCAGTTGGTTTGACCGTTCGCTATTACTGGGTTTTTAATTCTAACGCCGCTGCACTATGTGCCCTGACAAGATGGTCGATTTTGCACGTTAACACATGCAATTCGTGCCCCCCAATTCAGTGTTCGCAATGTGATATAAAACGGGTTTTAATGTATCCGCTTCACGCGTCATGTAAACCACTTACATTTATAAGAGATGCTGATGAGCTCAGCACAGCATAAATATTATTTATATTAAATCGAATTAGTTTTTTAGTTTTCAGAAAGTAAGCAGATATGAGGAGTACACAACGACTTGAAATTGAGCTCACGGTGAGCCCGGAATTGTTATATTTCCTAACAACGTAATATATGACCAAATTTCCAACTAACAACTTATTCACCACTAAACTACTGTTACGGATAAGAAATATTTGAATCAATATCTTGTACATTTACAGGGTTCGTGTTATGTAATCTATGAGGTTTAGACAAACGAATGTTTGTAGTTTCAAATACCCACATTCAGATCTGATGTGATCTATGGTATGATTCGGCCTATCACTTCTTAGCAACAGTTATATATCCTACTTGTTTCGAAAATTCGACACCCGCATCTCCCTTTTATTGCAATTTTCAAAATCCGTTCCTGCCGCCCCTTTGTATCGGCCATTACAAAAACTGCAACACACACTCCTTTCCGTTAGAAATCAAAGACAAAATAACTGCCGCACGGACCCTGGCCAAAACCCCCAAAGCCCATTAGACCTGCGCCCATTTTTGCCGAAGGAAATGAATGACAAGCAATTTATGTATATTATGAAGCCTTACAAAAAACAATTACATCGTAAGGATAATCTATCACAAAGATAAGGGAATCAAACTTTTCCTCATCACGAACCATCACTTCAAACATGGCATGGATGATTGGGTGAAAATGGCATTAACCAATATATTAATATGGTTGATCTGATAAATAAATGTTTTGTGTGATTTGAGAAAAATACAGTGGAGGAACCAAGTTCATACTGTTTGCAATGTTCTTTGTTTAAACATCATGCGGCATAAGTATGACTACTCTGTTTGCATGAGTGGTAATTCGAACTCATAGATCTTTCGCCAAGGCAATAGCTGGCATCTACACAATCATAATTATCATATCAGTTTATTATTGAGACCAGATGAATTCCTTAGCTCCACTTATTTGCTCAACATTTCTATTGTGACAAGGCCGACCACATCGTCAATGAATGATGCCATTTAGTTTATTTAACTGATGATCAAATAACCGGCAATAACAATTATTTTCCTGTCGGATAAATTGCATAATATAATATGCAGTTTATATTGATCAAAGTGAGAACATACACATTGTTCTTCTTACATTGAACACTAACAATTCTTAGCAAATCTTCCACTAAATATGGCTTGTAACTCTGGATCATCGGACAGGCACGATTATGAGGAGGTCAAAGAAACAGGAGTGATGAACAAAGAGACAACTATCGAAGTTACTATGTCTTATGACGTTCTATGTCTGAAGAACAGATCGGGAAGATCACATCGGGATTTGAGGATAATCTGATATATGGCACGGATAATGAAGTTTATTCTTATGCTGTAACACCAAAACTGAGCGTTCAACAGCAGTTTACAACAATAGACAGGGACAATGACAAGATAAATGATAACTGAACAAGTAAAAATGCAGCAGGAGGAGGATGGTGGTATAAAGGATGTTCTAACATTTACCCAACAACACTGACCGGCGGAGAAGGAGACACGGGGCGTCCTTACATGCGCTGGTTAGGAGCATTTGATAGTGACCAGTGGTAGACTCTGAAGTCTCTCACTATGGTGATAAAACCTCGAACATTTCTAAACTGACGTAAAGTTTTACCTATCTGATTGATACATTGTAAATATAGGTGTTCGATATAAACAGTATAGCGTCAATTTTACTAATAGAAACTGTTAAATATACTGAAAACGTCTGTTATTTACGAGTTATTTCGTTTAAATAATTTCTCCGCATTCAATATTATGTGTTGCTGTACTCTTATCTGAATTAATTAATCAAATCTTCCGAGTATTTATATGACTTAAGTAGTGGTTGGTCACCCCTCGTTTGTCATCCTTAATTTCCGGTGAGGCAACCTATACCGCTATTAAACGCATGGCACTTTTGAGGTTGCGCTTCACCGGAGTAATTTCTACTTATTCGACAGCGTTAATTAGTTGAAGCGTCGTTGCATGAATATATCGGCCAGAGGAGGAACATATTACAATCAATCTCAACCAGATTATTCCATCAATCAATACAAGGAGGATTATGAAGTATATTACCAATTAAATCCGCGTTTTAATCCTCACAGAATTAATCCTATCAGTTGATAAACAAGGATTTAGTGACGGATTAACTGTCATGCTTCAATACAGCGAGGCGAACTATCATGCATCAACACAAATGTTGAATTTGAGTATCATAATATCGGAAATACTTATAGACGATATAAATCGAGGTTAAATTGAATTGCAAAAACCAAGTATAATCAAACTATAACCATGTGTTTTATAAGAGAGAATAGATATGTGTGTTGGGTAACATGAATACGCCATAACTTGCCGCATGGACAAGTAAATGCCGTATGATCATCATTCGCAGGTTTAGATATCGATCATCCCTGTCCAACCGTGACAACTGAGTTTAGAGTAACACATCGGATTGTAGCGGGGTGAGAAAATATGATAACGGGAAATTGCCGATCAGGCCTAGTCCTAGAATCAATATGAAACACTTAACGAGCGATTGAAACCCAGATTGACATAAACTTATCACGTATTTTGCGAGAAATTCGAATTGTCATTTCATTTGTGAAACCGCATGCGCCAACGTAGATAAATATTGTTTAGGGTTAGTTGCTGGTACTCACAATACAGGTATAGTGGACCTGACACCTGGGATATGGTGTGCTTTTCATGATTTACTCCAACAGGCTAGCCATCGTTTTTTGGAAAATGGAAGAAGTATTTGTGTACGATATTTTTGACAACATCAGAGAATAAAAATCAACATTTTTTTTCAACAATGAGGAGCCACGTAATGAACATCTAGTCCCAGATGGTCTAGTGGTTAGGATCCGGCGCTCTCACCGCCGTGGCCGGGGTTCGATTCCCTGTCTGGGAGATTATTTTTCATCAATTATAAAGAGAGGATTCTGTTACAAACTCCTGCTTAATCAGACCCTAGTAACTAGTCCCTCTTCTAATAAACGTATGCTTTAACCACTCCTAAAACAGGGTATTAGTTGTCGGAGCCGATGCAGACACTTCGCCATTAGCACGTCGTCCCGCACCACTATATCTCTTCTACAGCAGTTACATGTCAAGCATCTCCGCGTTTGATGTAAGCAACAAAAACAAACCTACAGAAGAACAAGACACGCTAATGTTGTTTCTTCAAACGTGTAAAGGGTCTGCATTCTTATTATATGGTGTATATCCATTGTAATTTATAGGTCTAGGGTGGATGTTATTATTGAACTGGGGTTTTCAGCGACTATGTAAAATGAGGTAAATCACCAGTCAAGCTAGGTGTATTATAAAACCTGTGATGTCTAAATATAAACGGTGGTTGACAATCAAATGATCTGAATGAAGAGTGCTGCGTTGAACAGTCCGAATGGCGTGATGAGAAAGTATGTCAAATATAAGGTTCCATTTCTTCATTCCTGTGGAAGCAGTAACGGAGCACTTGTAGTAGTACCATTAAGGTATGTGTTACTGAATAATACTAGGACAGAGTAGAGGCCGTCCATCAATCCTGTCTGATCACAGGAGGTGAATGCTTTGACTAGCGGGATGCGACGAAGCAGCGCAGAAATAATGAGTCATGAATGACGTTTGTCCGTGAGTGGAAGAAGCGTGCCAGCATTGTGTACGTTCATCGTCAGCTTAGTTTTATCTTTAACCAGTCTATGTAATACCAAATAACTATCTGTACATGTCATGTTTATTAATATCATAACGGACCTACTAGTAAGGTAACAGGATTGTACATGCCTTGGTCGTTTCTTACTGACATTACATTGCAGTGCGGTAAACAGGTCACAATGCGGGATAAAACTATCTGATTTATTGTTGTTTGTGCTTCTAGCACAATGCTACGTCGGGGGAATGACATTTATACCACCACACCTACGTGTATATATGTCTGCCTGGCTCTTATAAAACTCTCTAGTATGAATGAAGTTACTTAAATGTAGTGATATGTTTTCCCCCTGGGTGGTGCACGACCCAATAACTAGAAACAATAACATATTTACTCTAAGTTTGTTTGTATATTTATCATCGCTTTTGTGTGGTGCAGAAAGAGCTAGACAGGCAACTTGCGATTCACTTTGAAATATTTGGACGTTACATATTGCATGAATGTATGGTCAGTATCAAACATTGTTATTATGAATATGTTGATTTGTAGCCTATCTTAGCAGAATGTTGTCCGTATTAAAATAAGCATTTTCAACGCTACTCATGATCACAATATGTAGCTTTAGTATGAATACACAATATTATATTATCATATTTGATATCGAATTATAGAGACTGTATAGGAGATAGCGTTTGATAAATATACAATTGAGGCGCGCATTGGTATAGTCGGTTTATTTTAAAGCATAGAATATTGCGCCATCTATTTGACAAGGTATACGGCTTACATTAGATTTCAGGTACCGTAGAGGTGAACATACATATTATCTATTCATCTTGTTTTTCGGTCAGGTGCCATTTTATATTTATTTATGAAATGTCTGGCCCATTTTAGTGTTTTTTAAGCATATTTGAGGGATATTTTCGTATGGGAGTCTGTTTGGGTGGATGTTATTTGATCCTCAGGATTTTGCTTATTCATTCTTCAATGATATATATATATATATATGTTGAGGATAGGTGCAGCAATATATTTTTTTTTATTTGTGAGAAGAGATTTGGATTTCCATAAGTTGTCAGTATGAACAAATTGTCTTTGGCTACCGCCGGCCAAAAACCTCAGAGACCACCTGGTCCGAGCCGCACTACACAAAGCAAAAGACTCCAGCCGATCCAGGATTCTGGACCACCCCTGCAAAAGTCCTAAAACCTGCAGATACTGCCCTAGACTCAACCGTTCCAGCAGTATAAGAAACCCGACCACCAATTTCAAACACACAACCAGAAGTGAATCCAACTGCAATTCCAACAACTTGATCTATTGCGTTTAATGCAAGACATGTTTAAAGCGATACATTGGCCAGACCAAACGCCAATTGAAGGAATGCATGGTAGAACATTTTGGTAACATTTCCACCAACAAGCCTGACTCCCCCTTGGGCCACCATTTCAACCACCCTGACCACCATGGTCTGGATGACATCGAATAACAAGTCTTGGAATTCCTCCGCTCACCCAGAGATGACGAATCCAGGCCCCTCAGAGAGAAGGAAGAGCTGAAGTGGATCCACCGACTTAACACATGGCTTCCTCTGGCCCTCAACACGCTGGACTAAAAACCTCCCTTCTAGTTCGTTTTTTCAAAAATTGACACCAACACCTGTGAGTGTGGTCAGAAGGCATGGTACCTCCTCCCGGAGCCCAGCACAGAAATCTTTGGCAGGCGAGGCTCCAGCCCTCCCCAAAGTAACACCCAAAACATAAATCCCCCCTTTGAATTCCTGGAGAATTCACGCTCCACCCCGAGAGGGGACCACACATAACCAGTGTGTCACCCCTACATGGTCACCAGACAACACGGGCAGTGTGCCTCCGGTGCCACTTAGGTCCCCGACCCCTTCTCTGATTTATGGGGAATCAAGGCCCCAGCTCACCCGAGCCCGCAGGCCCCACCTGATGAGGCCCTCCCGGGCAGAAACCGCAATGGCAACATCACCAGTATGTGACAGTGAACGTCGTGACCACGCGTCAACCGGCAATGACACGGGGACGCAATGACGTGACAAAGATGCCACAAGAGCCGTCGTGTTGGCAATGACAGGCTTGTCTCCAGGACTCGCCAAACAAACAGGTCTAAGAGTTCTATCCATAGAACCGATTGGTCATGGAAAATTTTCTCAGCCCATATTTCGCTCCCCATTGACCCTTTTTCCCTCCCAGAAAGATTTCGTCTCCCCTAAGTTAGATAGTTGATAAAATCTACCTAAGTGACTTAGCCCTGTGTCAATTCAACTCAATTAATTTTTAAGGCGGCTTTGTCGGAATTATCAAAAAAGGATGTTGCTTTAAATGTTTTGTATTTTTGTTACATTTTCTACTGGGCTGCTGGAACATGTTTATATAGGAAACGTGCAAAAGTCCGGTTAAGGGAACAAAGTGATGTCGGATTATTTCATAAATAATACCATTGACTTCCATTTTAATATAATTTTCAGTCTGCATCCGGAATAACTAGTTAAACATGGAACATTCAGATTATTTGGAAATTGTGGATACGCAAAACGATTACCTGTCGCCTCTGGAGGTACCAAGGCAGTCTACTGACCAGGGTGCTACATATCTAACATGTTCCAAACCACAAATTTATGAGAACACCGCACACCAGGGGGAGACACCAGTTCCCGTGTACCAGACATTACAGACGGAGCAACCAAAAGAGGGAAAACAAGCCAATAATGGAGACCTGAGCTGTTCTCGTGCCCATATCATTGTGGCTTTTACTGTTGTGGTGGTTCTACTAGCAGCTGCAGCAGGACTTGGATGGTTCTTTGGATCAAACCATAGCAATGGTGAGTTAATGAACATTAGAGAATCAATTCATATGAAGTACTTAATTTGTAATAAACATTTAGTCTAGATATTCAGACTGAGAATACCTCACATATGCCCAGTAATTAGTCAATCTTCTATTGTGGTATTTTTACATATACATCTTGGAGAGTTTTGGTTTTGATTTATTTGATGATATGATTACTTATTCTATAATTTCCCAGCATCTGATGGCAGTTATTTTCCAACCGACGAAAATACGTCAGAACTTTTAAATGAATCAATCGTGACAGGTAAAAAAATATATCTAACTACACACTGTGTTTCTGTAGATTATTGAGAAAACTATATTCTTAAATAATGTTTGTTCAGTTTGCTGAGGGCAAGTTATACATTAATGGTTAAATTTGTTAATAGGTAAAACCAAATTTCATTTTTATATAACATTTCTTTGGTTCTACAGAGAAACCTTCAGCTGGTTGGTGTTCTGATTTCACATTTAATGACGAAGGGTGGCTTGTTTGGTTGAGAAGAGTGGATAATTCTGTCAATTACAACCGCACTTGGGATGAGTACGAGAAAGGATTTGGGGATTATGAGAACAATTTTTGGCTTGGTCTAGAATGTCTGCATGGCTTATCAAAAAACGGGAAACAGCATATGATTAGAGTAGAACTGGAATCATGGAGTGCCGAGAAGGGATGGGCTGAGTACCGAATCTTCCGTGTAGCTGGTAGAGAACAAAACTATCAACTGACACTTGAAGGATACAACCAGAACAGCACAGGTGAAGATAAGATGTGGTTTAACAATGGACAGCAATTTTCTACTTTTGACCGAGACAATGACGAGTGGTCTAAAGTAGACTGTGCTAACGAGTATGCAGTAGGTGGGGGATGGTGGTATGAGGGATGTTCTGCTGCTTTCCCCACTGGTCCAATTGGAGGAAAAACATCTGGGTCAATCCCTTACATGCGTTGGTATAAAGCATTTGATACTGGCGGCTGGGTGTCTCTGAAGTCTCTCCGTATAATGATTAGACCTTATGATTGGGGTAAATAACATAGTAACGTTGTCGAATATTCTATGGTTTTTACCTGATATCTAAAATAAGTAGATTATTAATAATTTGGCTACATTTTTGTAAGCAATTTATTTCTTGATACCTTTCAATCTAGTTTGCTAGCACAAGTACATTACTGTTTTAAAAAGTCCTAGTTTTTATACAGTTATAATTATGTTCACAGAGAAACCGTCAGCTGCTTGGTGTCCAACAAATACCCAGGGTTGGCAGATTTGGTTGAGAAGAGTTGATAACTCTGTCAGCTTTGATCGCACTTATGGCGAATATGTGAGAGGATTTGGGAATCAGCAGAACAGTTGCTGGATAGGTCTTGAAGCTTTGAATAATATGACAAGCAATGGAGAAGAACACATGATCAGAGTTGAACTAGAATCATGGAAAGGTGATAAAAAATGGGCTGAATATAAAAATTTCTTTGTGTCCGATGAGACAGATAATTACAGAATGATAGTTGGAGGATACAACGAAAACAGTACAGCTCCAGATCAAATGTGGTTCAACAATCGTCAGCAGTTTACAACAAAAGACCAAGACCATGACACATTGGCTTATTCCAACTGTGCTTATTCTAATGTTGGAGGAGGATGGTGGTATGCCAGCTGTTCTCATATGAGCCCCACCTCTTTGATTGGGGTAGACGGAGACGTATTAACTAGGATGTTCTGGTTAAACGCATTTGATGGTCACAAACAACAGGCTCTTAAATCTCTGACTATGATGATTAGACCAAAAGATCAGGCATAGGACCAGAGAACAGTATCCCATGGATGTGTCAATGATGGTTTATCCAAATATTTGGTCCTTCTACTGCGAAGTCCGAGGCTTCAATCGAACTTCGGTTAAGTCGAACTTCGGTTAAGTCGAAATTTATGATTTGTCGAAATTTCTGATTTGTCGAAATTTCTGATTTGTCGAAATTTCTGATTTGTTGAAATTTCTGATTTGTCGAAATTTCTGATTTGTCGAAATTTCTGATTTGTCGAAATTTCTGATTTGTTGAAATTTCTGATTTGTCGAAATTTCTGATTTGTCGAAATTTCTGATTTGTCGAAATTTCTGATTTGTCGAAATTTCTGATTTGTTGAAATTTCGGTTTCGTCGAAATTTCGGTTTCGTTGAACTGATATTTCACGGCCCTTAATGACGAAAGATATTGGAATTACTATATGTGTGGCGATATATTATGTCTTTTAATATTTTTAAAAACAACAGTAAACTATGCGTTAATATATATTTTCTTATATTCACAAAGGTTTTGACAACTGGTATGGTGTTTTTCTGCTTCAAGACAATGGTTTGATTTTTTATGCTGTATATAATATATTAACTATACGTAACAGCTAGCCTTAATATGTAAATCAATAAATTCGTTATTCTTACATATGTTGCCGACAGTTGTCTTTATAATGCTACTAACGTGATATGACACTAATATGATTAAGATTTTATCCACCCTTTTAGATTCTTTTTAATTTGCTCACTCTTCAAAAGAGTTAAATTTTCTGGACAAGTCAGTGTTTTACTTCATTCACCTGACAATCTGTAGATCACCTATCTATGTTAATTTGAATTGTCGAATCCCCGTATTTTAAGCATATGCCACTAATTCTGCCGCCGATTACAACTAAATCTGTTTCATAGCATTACATAGTATATACATTATATATTGTGGTTATGGTTCTGTATCTGAACTGATGTCTGTGCGCCCCCCATTTCTACTTGACCGACGCCCATGTTTTGAAGCCAGTGACCTATATTTTGGAACTAGCCTATATCGTACACATAAACAAGACAATGTGAAATATACCTAGAGTGGGGTGTTGTTTCTATGGGGACAGGAGGTCATTCACATGATTTAAAGAACTATGCAATAATACGTTTGAACATATGAATACCCAATATGTATGGCAAGGCTATAAAATAATCAATGCAATATCATGTCAATAAATTCCTTTAAGATTCCTCTCGGCCACAGGGTCGTCGATTTAGCCCTCGGGCTAACACTATAAATCACTGACTCCAGCTTGATTGCCCATAACTTTCTTGGTAAAGGTCCGATTTGACTGAAACTAGTTCTCAATGATAGCTGAATAGTCAAAATATCTACATAATAGGTATCGACATATAATGTTCAAGAATTGGGGGACTTTGAATACAACGATTTTGGAAATCGTGGCAATTTGTGCGCGTTTAAACTGGAGTCAGTGAAATATAAGGTCGTTGATTTAGCATGGGACTCGATAGCGATAACCGGGTCGTCGTTCTATGAACGATGACTACTTCAATAAGAAGTAGTTAAGGTAGAATTCTATTTCATTATTCTGTGAGACGCATTAAATCGGCCGTAAGTAAAACGCGCGGATGCATTCATTATCCCAAATTAAAATCCCTTTTAAAGTCATCTGGCCGTGTATACAATTTGGGAGGAGACTTTTAAACGCGGTCCAGTGATTTGCTTTGTAATTGTCTGAATATTCAAACAATATGCGTCTGACATGTTGCATTCACCTGCACGAGATTTATCTGCACTTTAAGTTGTACAGTTTTCTAGCTGTGTAAGAGTAAATATGTGTCAGGTTTACATACACACATACAAGTCTGCCTGGCTATTAAAAATGCCTCCCTGTATGAATTTAATCACTGGACTGGGTTTTTGACTGCTGCACACGGCCTGGTGAGTTAAAAGGGAAATTACTGATAAAACATATTTTATAAGAAAACGCAATGCAGCAGAAAACATGAATGATGCATATACATATATTTGCTATTTATTCCAATCACTTGCGAGAGAAGATTCGATATAGGTGACTCCGGAACATTAGAGAATTCATTCATTGTCAGTATACACATTTTATTCTTTATTAGAATAATGACTATTTTGAAAGGAACACGAATTGTTTGCTTTACTTATGATGCATTTGCGGTTAGTTGATAACCGTCAATTTCACAAAGATAGGTGATGTGTGCCGATTGATGTTATCACTTATTTTAAAGCTGTAAATATAATGTATGTATATATTTTGAAAGGAACATGAATTGTTTGCTTTACTTATGATGCATTTGCGGTTAGTTATATATATGTATATATATATATATATATTAGAGGTGCGGATACTATTGCGTTAGTTATACATATGATATGACCGATGACATTTCAAAATAGGAAAATAGTTAGATATATTCCAAGTTAAGTTATGTTTCGCTTTTATATGAGAGTTTATAGAAGTTAATTAGCTAAGTAAGTCCTTCTTCAATTTAGCCAACTTTGATTAGATAAGGGCTCTTCGTGGATGATTAAGCATGTCCCTTTGTATATTTTGAATCAGTTTACTTCATTTCTTGATTGGAACATACCAATTTGAATTCAACGGCAGACCTTGGGTTCTGGGAATAAACAGTTTAACGTCACATGATGATATTGCCAAATATGGGTGGTCCCAAAATAGTGATATGCCTTTAGGACCCATGTTTAAAACAAAATGTTTTAGAACCTTAATAGTTGTTTCAAATATTTTTATATTGCGCGATCCCCTGATAATGTTTGACTACTATTTTATTTCTACAAACAAAGCCTGCGATCTAAGTTCAAATAAACGAAAACTAATATCAGATTTTGAAACGAATATTGTCAATGACTTTTGTTTTCATGTTATGTCAGGCTGAGTCTACTGCTGAATCATGGAACGTTCAAATTCGGTAGAACCAGATGAAGCACAGTATGAATATATTGATGATTTTGACATACCCAAGCCACCTGCTGACCAATATCCCACACATCTTACATGTACTAAACCACACAAGTGTGAAATCGCCGGGGGTAAAGGTGTGGCAACTTCTGTGTATGAAACCTTAAACATCGAGAAAACAGGAGAGACTACACCAGAGAAAAGTGACCTGAAATGTAAGCGTGTTAATATTGTCTTGGCTGTAGCTGTTGTAGCTCTCTTACTGGCACTTGCCGCAGGACTAGGCTGGTATTTTGGATCAGTCAACCGGATGTGTAAGTAACTAGGCGCTGTAGAAAATTATTTTCACATAAATCCACTTCAGAATGTTACCTAATTCTCTAAGAGGCCCCTTTTCTTTGTTTTTGTGACATATTAACATTTGTTCTTGAAATATAGGATTAGGTTATATAATTTTTTTACAGATGTTGATGGAAGTAAAACAGGCCTCTATTCGTCAAAACCTATTATATCTGGAGTGACTGAATCTTTTGCTTCTACCGGCGGTGATCCTACACAAGATGGAGTAACAGGTACAATGCGATACAATAATCATAACAATATCATGTCTTTGTGATTGCATTCTGCAACTGTTTATTAATCGAGCGCTTCGATTGATCACTGGTTACTTGGTATAATTTTTATACAATACAATGGACTTTTTTACCTTCATTCAGTTTCAGCTCCAAGTGCCTGGTGTCTTGAAGATCAACAGGTATGTAAAAACCAGGGGTGGCAGATCTGGTTAAGAAGGGTGGATAATTCTCTCAGCTTTGACCGCACCTGGGAAGAGTATGAGAGAGGATTTGGGAATTGTAAGGATAATTGCTGGCTAGGCCTTGAATCTCTGCATAGTTTGACCAGTGCTGGAAGGGGACAAATGATCAGAGCTGAAATAGAATCATGGAAAGGTGAGAAGAAATGGGCTGAATATCGATACTTCAGTGTATCCGATAAAACAGATAACTACAGAATGACAGTTGGACGATATAATCATATCAGCACAGCACCAGATCAGATGTACTTCACCAATGGATCGCAGTTTACTACAAGATACGAAGATAATGATGGATGGTCTGGTAACTGTGCTAATTTGAATGTTGGAGGAGGATGGTGGTATGGCAGCTGTACTCACATGAGCCCCACCTCTTTGATTGGTGAAGAAGAAGACCGGCTAACTAAGATGTATTGGTTATTCGCATTTGATGGGCACAAGCAGCAGGCCCTCAAGTCTCTCATTATGATGATTAAGCCTTATAATCTAGGTAAGAAAGTCGTGATGTTAAGATCCAATCTTAGAAAATAGAAAATCTTAAAAAAACTTATTTGAATCTGTTGAAAGCGAGTTCTGGACATCATGATATGCCAATTTCTTTACTATATCTGGCGATTGATATAAAGTCAGATGTGCGATACTTTACTACTGATCAATAGGAAAATTCCTGATTATATGTTTCGATCTTTCACAGTTTAAACGTGTCTAGAACAACACTTATACTGCTCTTATTCATTATGCGTAATTATGACATTGTCGCGGCTTGCATCATGACAGATACAAGTACAAGACATTTCTTAATTTCTTAAAAATTGTTCAAAAGCTTTTTATCCGTAAATTCTCATCCTATAATATTTAGACCAACTTTGGTCAAATAATTTAGGTTGAATGTTGACCTAAATAAGGGTGATTTTTGTCTAACAAAAATGGAAAAAACGTTTATAATTATTCATTCAAATTGTTTGAACAGTTTATGGTTACACCTTTTATTCAACATTTACTGCATTGTTTCCATATTTGATATTATTTTATTTGACATGGCACTTTTAGAGACACCATCGACGGCTCAGTGTGTTGATGATGATCAAAGTTGGCTGGTCTGGATAAGAAGGGTGGATAACTCTGTTAGTTTTGACCGAACCTGGGATGAGTATGAGAAAGGATTTGGGAATTGTGAAGATAATTATTGGTTAGGACTAGCATCTCTGCACACTATAACCAAGAAGGGAAAAGGAGCAACAATCAAAGTAAAGTTAGAGTCATGGAAAGGAGAAACGAAATGGGCTGAATATGGATACTTTAGTGTATCTGATGAAGCTGATAACTACAGAATGACCGTTGGAGAGTATAACAGGGACAGTACGGCACCCGATCAGATGTATTTTACCAATGGATCGCAGTTTACAACAAGATTCAGGTACAATGACCCTGGTAGTGATCTGAATTGTGCTAATTTGTATGCAGGAGGTGGATGGTGGTATAAAAGCTGTACTCATACCACCCCCACAGCTCAGGTTGGTAAAGAAGGAGACGTCCTCGTACCTTACATGTACTGGCTATTTGGATTTGATGGTGAGAAGCAACAGGCTCTCAAGTCTCTCATTATACTGATTAAACCAAATGACTCTGATTAAAACCAACTTTTTTAAAATGAAATTATCATTCATTCTGGTAATATGCTGACTAAAATGAGCATCTGTATTTGTGTTAACTGATTGACATCATTGATTTGATGGGTACCTGATATAGCGGATGATAAAATTTCATTTAGAATTGGTAATTTTTTGGAATAACGCATTTTTGACTGTATATAATTATTTGAGAATGTTAATGTTCTGGTGATATATCGCAGTGTTATTGTTCTACAGTAGAAGAGAATGTAATACTAAGATTGCCGTATATAGTAAGGTAGATCATGACTTGGCTCCTAATTAATTAATTTTCTGCACTCGTTATTCATCTGTTGGACTAGTATGATTATAATCATTTGTTACTTTTTACTTAGCCATTTTAAAACTATCGTATGTATCGGATGTATCAAGATCATGAAATCTCAAGTAACACTGTAGTTGTACATAGTTAATAAATCAAAACTCGATGGTATATTGTTTTGTTACTCGCGTATACTCATCATTAATAGGCTGCATATATGTATTGACAATTGAAGGATATTACACTATCAATACGGTGAAAGGATAGTATTGAACTCTTTTTGCAGTCCAATTTCATACTTGTTCTTGATTTATATACTTGCATCAAGTGATTATTACCTGGTTTACGAATATGGGCAAGAAATAGCGCCCAGGTATCTGACAGCTGGTATACTGTCAGGTAACCTGCGCAAATGATCTGCACGGGCACTGGTAGGTCAGTAATAGAGTGAAGGCGCGCGAGAAATAGTAGGAACTCAACACCTCAATCGCCAATACATGGATGACAGTCTATGCACTTTCACAGTTAGGCCACATAAAAGAAATCTGCATATGCATGTGTTTATCATTTCTCTAATATTAAGCTAATACTAAGCATGTTTGCAAATATATGTTATCCCATCTGTCTAGCTAGTAAATATGTACATTATCCAATGACGCTATACATACCATGCACGGTGAAAAATGACTCATATGCCTATATAGGGCGTTTTACAATACAACAATGAGAGTTGCGTACATCTACTAATAATCTGAACAATGCGATGACTGTCGGTTAAATTTGATATTAGCATACCTGCACTACTGTGGAAGCAGTTCCGGAGCACGGAGTAGTAATACCATCAAATTATATGTTAATTGCTTAGTACTAGGACATGGTTCAGGGCCGGTTATCAACGCTGTCGTAGCGCAATGAGCTTTAACTTGTAGGCAGGTAATAGGGATGCAACGAAGCAGCGTTACAACGAAGAGCCATTAATAACCTCTGACCCTGTGTTGAATAAGCATGCCAGGCGTGTATGCACGCATAGTGATACTTTCTTAACGTGGGTAAAGTTTTACTTTACCAATGATGCCTAGCCTATATGTGCCTGACAAGTTTAAGAATATAATTTTGCGCAAATTAGGTTACCTTACGGTAGCTATATAGGCTGTATAAAACGCTGATCATTTTCTTGAGTGATTTGCTATTATTTTGATATTTTCACTCATTTTATCGATATTCTCACTCATTTTTGCTCATTTTTTGCTCATTTTTGCACAATTTTACCTCACTTTTGCTCATTTTTGCTCATTTTTGCTCATTTTTGCTCATTTTTGCTCATTTTTGCCTCATTTTTTCCTCATTTTTTCCTCATTTTTTCCTCATTTTTCCTCATTATTTCGTCATTTTTCCTCATTTTTCCTCATTATTTCGTCATTTTTGCTCATTATTTCGTCATCTTTCCTCATTATTTCCTCATTATCCATCAACGTTTTGTTCTTCATTTCTCATCATTTTCTCGTACTATTTTGATACTATTCACCATTTTTCCCCATTTTCACATATTTCAATAATGATCCGTGTTTTATACAGCCTCTATATGTTTTCTGCCAAAAGTTGTACGTTCACTATCCCGTGGTTGAACTGCCTTACCGATGTGTATGTGTATCTGTGCCATGGCATTTGTGAAGTGTTGAAAGGTGACAAATTAAGCACGTTGTAATGTAAAAGAACGTCTGATCGTGTATGATGAGTATTATACTTTTTTTGAATACGTTAATTACGAGCTTACGACCAATTTGGTCCGAATAATAGTAACTATGTACTTATTTTAAACTAAATCAGTACAATATACGGGTAACAATTTCCTGGTTGGACAAAATGAATCACAAATTGTCAATTATAGTCATATACGTTACAACTCACAAAATACGAGGTAAATGCGGGCATAATGCTTCTATCAATGACCAAGTTTCATCCTAATAGTGTTTCTCTTGTTATAGACATAAGAAAATAGAATACCCGGATTATGAAGAGATAAATGAAACTGACTATAGGCCTTTAGAAATAATGGATCCGCAGGATGATTATAAGGGGCCAAGGAGCTTTCCAGACCCGGCTTACACCACACTTGTATGAGAACACAGGATACAAGGGGGAGACACCAAAGCATTCAAATCTGCCTGTAAATTATCGTTACCATATACAAAAATGGATATAGTATGATTACAGGTAAATCCCTGTGCTTTAGTGTTTCAAAATATGCAATACATTGTTGCCGTGGTTTACTTCTGTTGAATATTTGCAATCTGCATGAAGCGAAAAGTGGTTCAGGGAAGAATGCCTTGTAACTACTACGTCACAAACATTAAAATTAAACATGCCCTCTTGCGCATAGAGGTTTCGCGCAGAAGTAAAATACTTCCCTCCTAGACATTTCTTCGAAATATCGTCAGTATTTTCTGTGAGAACAAAATATTCCGCTCCTATGAATAACACTTTTCATTCCACGGTTATTCAATCAAAAAACAATTGATCATTACATCGTACGGATAATCAATCACAAAGAT
This sequence comes from Armandia brevis, assembly GCA_035585475.1. NCBI lineage: Eukaryota > Metazoa > Annelida > Polychaeta > Opheliidae > Armandia > Armandia brevis. Next base: position 37,307 of record JAXGGS010303285.1, read on the forward strand.
AAGAGTACCAAACTTTTCCTCATCAGATACTATGTTTGAGTTAAGGGATGATGGCATTGACCCTATATATCAATTTGGTCGCTATGATAAATGAATGAGTTGTGTCGTTTTTTGTAAGATGCATTGGTGTAACCAAGTTAATACTGTTTGCAGTGTTTTCTGTTTAAATTCATGCGGCTTAAGTATGATTAATGTGTTGGAATACATGGACATGATATATCATAGATAAGATCTTTCACTAGGCCAATATCTCATGTATACACAATGATAATCAATATACTACAGTTGATGGTGGAGACAAAGTTAATTAATTAGCTCAATATAGACAGTATTATCGTGATAAGACCGGCTACATTTTACATGATTTACATGAAAACGTATTAGTATCCTGCTGGATAGTAAAATTTGATCCAAACGTTACGCAGTGATCAACTTGTATTGATGAAAGTAGGAGCATACTCAATTTCCTTCCTTATATGCATCTTAATACATTCTTATCAAGGCATCTGCTAAATATGGCGTGCACCTCTGGATCATCAGACATGCACGAATATGAGAAGGTGAAAGCTTCGGGACTAATACAAAAAGAGAAAACTATCGAGGTAACTGACCCTTGCCATGATCGTTCTCTGTCTGAAGAGGAGATCGGGGCGACATCATCGGGATTTGAGGATAATCTGATATATGGCAGGGGCAAGGAACTTTATTCTTACGCTGTAACACCCAGGCCAAGGGTTCAACAGTCCGAAGCTACACCTGGACCAATACCGATAGATATTCTATTGGATGGCGAAGACAGAACAGAGTTTATTGACGTAATTACACAGATCCCAGCCGCAACAGAAGATGTTAATGGAGCTGACCAGGAACAAGCCCATCAAGTGAAAGGCAAAACACTGAACCACCATCAAAGAAGAGGCATGAAATGTTTGACATTTGTCATATTATTTATACTGATAGCAGCGATTGCGTACATGATAGGACGGAGAGGAACAGGTATGACATGTTCATTGTTTAGCCCCATTATTCTAATTCGAACTACCGCGCTCGGAGCCATTCAAAGCAATTGTTATATCATAAAACAGGCTTAACACATGTTTTAACTCGCACGAATCTCCCATCACTTCTGTATGTCAATGTGCTATTTGGAAGTGCCAGAAAATCGTCATTGTAGCCGAATGAATTACATCACATTTTCTCATTAGGGGACATGCCACGATCACCTAACTTGGATTCCCCATACACCCGTACAACTGATTTTCCACAACTTCCACGGGGTCCACAATATACACGCCCCTCAGATGGTTGGATTGTCTGGTTGAGAAGAGTGGATAATTCTGTCAGGTTTCACCGCACCTGGGAAGAGTACGAAAGAGGATTCGGATTTGAAAGTGGAAATTTCTGGCTGGGGTTGAAGAAGCTGCACAGACTGACGCGTGGTCAGGTTATACTACGTATTGAAATAGAATCATGGAAAGGCGAATTCAATTGGGTGGAATATGAATACTTTTATGTGAGAGATGAAGAGGATAACTACAGACTGACAGTTGGAGGATATAACACAAAAAGCACAGCTCCTGGTTATATGCAGTATAACGATGGTCAGCAGTTTACAACAATAGACAGGGACAATGACAAGATGAATGGTAACTGTGCTAGTAAAAATGCAGCGGGAGGAGGATGGTGGTACAAAGGATGTTCTAACATTTACCCGACAACACTGATCGGCGGAGAAGGAGACACGGGACGTCCTTACATGCGCTGGTTTGGAGCATTTGATAGTGACAAGTGGCAGACTCTGAAGTCTCTCGCTATGATGATAAAACCTCGAACCTTTATAGATTGACTTTAAGTTTCAGGATTATTATTCATAATTGTAAAATTTAGTGTTCCATATACAGAGTAGAGCATCAATTCTTCTGACAGAAAAATGTAAAATACACCAAAAATATCGGTCTCTGAGAATTGTTTTCGCAATTCTATTTAATGATATCTATAGCCATGCAAAACCTTTTCAACGTGTATCAGTTAACAAAAAAAGTCTCTGGAATTGATTGATTAATTATTACAGATATGAATAATGATGGGTCGTAAAGATGATTTTTCGTACCTCAATGCTATGAGTTTTTGTAATTTCATCTTCGTTAATTATATAAATCTTTCGAGTATTTGAAATGTATAGTCAGACTGGAATCCATCGTACCCAGGTTCAAGCAATACAAGGAACGGGGGCCATCAACGACCCTATATTTATGAATATGGTCAATGCTGTTCTTTTGGCAGAAAAAAATCATTATTCTGCATGAATCAGAGCATTTTACACAATTTAGTTCAATAAAAATTTCTTCTTTTTTCCCCAGCAAGCAATTATTATTTTCTTTCCTAGCAACTGATAATTACCTGTCCCAGCAGAATGAAATGTTCGGTTGATACCTGCCAGCAGAATGAAATTATTGGACAGTACCCCCATCAGAATGAAATTTCGGACATAACCCCCAGCAGAATGAAATTTCGGACAATACCCCCAGCAGAATGAAATTTCGGACAATACCCCCAGCAGAATGAGATTATTATCAGAATCTAATTATTTGACAATGCCCTCCTGTAGAATGATATTTCAAGATAACACGTCGAAGCTGAATTTTTTCCATCAGAACAAATGATATTTAAAAAGTTCCCAGCAGAACAAATAATTAGAAAAAGAGTTCAAAGCAGAACATTCGTTCTACAGTATTTCTTCCTATCAGTTGATAAACAATGATTTTGAGACGGATTAACTGGAATGCTTCACTGCCGAAAGTCAAACTGTCAATGAATATAAAGTGTAACGGCATATGATACCGGATTGTCAAATTTTCACATTATTTTCGAGTACATATATTATCTTCCTGCCGAATTCTGAGTGTTATGCAGGTACTCATAATGGAGGGATAGGGGAACCCTGATTCCCGCGACAGTATTCTGATAGGACTAACATGCTAACCACCCATTCGTTTTTCCAGCTATGGTCTATATTTAGCCTGGTTTTGGAATAATCGCCCCGACATTGGCACATAATTATCCATAATTTTACATTAAGACAGTAATAGAACGAGGCGAAAATATTTGAAGTTTATAACAAACAAAGTAACACAACCAAGTGCGTTATAATACCTGTAAGATTTAAATATACAGGGCGTTTTACAATACGACAATCAGAGTTGCGTACATTGACTAACAATCCGAACAGTGCGACGAGTGTCTGTTAAATTTGATATTAGCATACCTGCACTACATTGTTGTCTATGTTTCTGTTTAATGTCAATAATCGAGAAAAAGCATACGGGCACTTACACCACCATGCATGAACGTCTGAACATGTCTGAGGAAGGTAGTGGTGCGCGGATGCTTTCACATGTTGCTATGGAGAGATGCGCGGATATCTCAATATTTGGCTAGGAAGAAGTGAGCGGATTCAGTTTTATGTTGTTGATAGCACTTGGTAGTATGTTATAGAACACACAAATGTCTGCTATCCCTGACAACATATAGAGGTTATCGATATGACTTCTGGCACGACACGTCCTCGGGTGGAATGTCTTGTTTTACATGGGGCCGCGTGAAATCCCATACCTGTATAAGTATGCGACATGTATATATGTGTGCACATTCTGCATTTTGTCGATGAGATACCGATCCTAATCCGCCCTTTCCTGTGCCCACACCTATTGAATAATACTGCCTATCCTTCTGCTAAGGCTAGGATACATTTCTCCCAAAACCCCTGCTGCCATCATGAACGTCAATTTACAGATACGCCAACACTTAGGCGACTGTGTATGCCTAGATATGCAAGGTCAACTAAGTACAGGTATGTATGTTACATAAAATACACACTGTGCTGGCAGTATGTCTATTGCGTAGCTTGGCAATCGGCTCGTGATTGCGCCTCGTAATTGCCCGCCAATAAATGTCCAGGGTTCACGACTTGTTTTATCATGTACTGGGCTAATAATTTATTTTAATCAGCACAACTTGTGTTGTCCTTGTCATTTCTTATTATTTGTTTTCATAACCCAGCACAAAGCTTTGTCATAATGATGCTTCACACTTTAATTCATATTTATAAAATTCATTTTGTTACGAGAGGCTGTTAATATGACACTTTGGTGAATGATGTTAAAGAACGTCGTGGATTTCTCACGGTAGTTTTTATTGTTTCATAAGTCGACAGCACACAAAAGTGCAAATATGATTTGATGAATCACCCATCGACCTAACCTCGAGACCACAATACCTGTCATTCATGTGGCGACCAGACAAAGCATTCTGTTAAAACTACGTCCTTGAAAAGAGGGCGTCAGTACAGTAAACATTTATCTTATGCGCACCACGAATAAAATACAAATCAAACGCAGTAAAAGGTTGTATACATAAAAGAAAAGTTTTAACAAGTAACGCCTTTAGAATGCGTCACATATCCAGGTTAACATTTATATCCAGGTAACTTAGCAAAAAGCTGCAGGATAAATTGATATGTATACCGGACTTCAAGTACATACGTTGCTAGCTAAAAACTGATCATACACGTTTCATAATTGCTAGGCATTGGTCTATTAATCACTGAAAACTGCGGATTTTTTTCAAATTACACAATCTATACAAATGTTAGAGTGCGTAGACAGTACGCAACACACGGATTCTCACGGTCTTTGTGACCTGGTATGACCCAAATTCAGGTGACGTAATCACTGCAGCTTTCAAAAGGGTGTCTACTTGGAACTTAAAAACCTTAATCATGGTTGCACTTCAGTGCACACTACCCAATATAAGCAATACCCATTGCAATGTTATCAACATTTTGTACCAGAATCGCCAGGTTGTACTTATTGTCAACTTCCACCGTACGAATTCATTGATTTATTGTTTTTTCAGTCTCCAGTTACCGACAGAAATGAAGAAGTTTGTCGCCTTGCTTGTAGTTGCGATGTACATGATGTCCATGTTTGCTGGCCAGATACTTGTTC
>JAXGGS010303286.1:1604-13993 GCA_035585475.1 Armandia brevis
ATATTAGAAACGGGGGAAGCGGCAGCTTTTTTTAAATATTTGAAACGCGGAAAGCGGCGGCTTTTGTTTAATATTAGCTTTTTTTTATATAATAGAAACGGGGGAAGCGGCGGTTTTTTTATATAATAGAAACAGGGAAAGCGGCGGCTTTTGTTTAATATTAGAAACGGGGGAAGCGGCAGCTTTTGTTTAATATTAGAAACGGGGGAAGCGGCAGCTTTTGTTTAATATTAGAAACGGGGGAAGCAGCAGTTTTTTTTAATATTAGAAACGGGGGAAGCAGCGGCTTTTGTTAAATATAAGAGACGGTGGAAGCGGCAGCTTTTTTAAATATTAGAAACGGGGGAAGCGGTGGCTTTGTAATAATAGCAACGGGGGAAGCGGCGGCTTTTTAAAAAAATTAGAAACGGGGGAAGCGGCGGCTTTTGTTCAATATTAGAAACGGAGGAAGTGGTTGCTGTTCTTTGATATTAGAGACGGGGGAAGTGGCGGCTTTTCAATATTTGAAACGGGGGAAGCGGCGGCAGGATTATTTTTGATATTAGAAACGGAGGAAGTGGTGGGGTTTTTATATATAAGAGAGTGTGTTACCCGGGTGCGTAGGGTACAAATATATATGTTGCATCTACTGGCGCGTCTTGCCTCAAAATACTGCTATACATCTGATCACCTTTATTAATGAGGATCAATCAAACTTCGCCGATAGTAAACGTTTTTCCAAGCTACCGGCTTGTGATAGTCCATTTGTGCTAACAAATGAAGTGCAATTATAAAACTAAGCTTAATTATAATTGCTCTTCATTGATTTGCCGTGCACCTTTACACTGATGCCAGTATTATAGTCTAAAGGCCCATTACATGGCGATAATCATATCCAGTTTTAGGAGCTATCCCCTATCGTCTCTGTGTCCCGATCGTCACCAGGATATTTGACATTGTTATTCCTGTGAAACGTGGCATTAATTTAGCAGGCGAACACTGCATGCACTACCCTGTTTTCACATCTACGCTTTAAACAACCCGGTACTACGATATGTGATTTAATCAATTTAATTCGACCGATGCTTCCTCTGCGGTAGTCGAGTACCGCAGACGTAGTGAGAAAGCCTTCTCTAGGCTTCCTCTGCGGTACTTTCCCATTGCATTTAAAATAATGCAATTAACTACGGCTTACTCTTATGATCTGATTACGGCAAATTATAAGAGAAAGCCGGACTCACACAATCGGTGGAAGTCAACATGAGAAAGTGTAAAACATTATTTAGTTTTTTGACATAAAATATGCTTGTGTTGTTTTTTAGTTACATTAGCCCAACATCTAATCAATTCATCATGAATGTATCGCTACACAATCTCATAATTACGGGTGTAGGGCAATAAGGTCCCGACAATTAAGGTCCCGACAATTAAGGTCCCGTGATAAACAAAAAACTTCCAGTGTAGGACATTAAGGTCCGGTCGAAAATGGCAGGGTAGGACATTAAGGTCCGGTTGAAAAGGTGCGAAAACGACAGGGTAGGACATTAAGGTCCCGTCGGGTGTAAACCATAACTGCGCGAACATAGTCTATGATGAGCGCCAGGAAAAGCTTTCATGAACGCACGTAATAATATTAAGGCGTAATATTAATATATAATCAAATCCCCTATCCCGATCTCCGTTCCCAAGGTAAAGCTCTCCCTCTCCCGATCCCCGTTCCCCGGCAACACTCTCTCGATCCCCGTTTCCCCGGTAACACTCCCCCTCTATAATTTCTGGTAACGGGAGGGATAAAGTGCCTAAAGTTTTCATATCTTATCCCTTTACATGGCTGTCCATATGTTTGCAATCTTGACAAGGACTTTCGATCTGCAAACCATCAGTTGCCCAGAGTGGGACAAGACAACGGGAGAAATACTATATTGCAATCGAAGTTTCGAAGCCGCTCCCAGTAACCCTGCTTACCGCGGTCGCTCCCAGTTACCCTGCTTACCCCTGGCCACACCCTGTTACCCTACCAACCCCGGGCCGCTCCCTGTCACACAGATTACCCCGGGCCACTCCCAGTTACCCTACAAACTCCGGGCCGCTCCCTCTCACACAGCTTACCCCGGGCCACTCCAAGTTACCCTACCAACCCCGAGCCGCTCCCTGTCACACAGCTTACCCCGGGCCACTCCCAGTTACCCTACCAACCCCGGGCCGCTCCCTGTCACACAGATTACCCCGGGCCGCTCCCAGTTACCCTACCAACCCCGGGCCGCTCCCTGTCACACAGCTTACCCCGGGCCACTCCCAGTTACCCTACCAACCACGGGCCGCTCCCTGTCACACAGATTACCCCCGGGCCACTCCCAGTTACCCTACCAACCCCGGGCCGCTCCCTGTCAGACAGGTTACCCCAGGCCACTCCCAGTTACCCTACCAACCCTGGGCCGCTCCCAGATCAAACAGACCCGCCCCGTGAGATCCTACGATCAATCACAGCAGCGCTGTAGAAAACCCTTTGCGTCATCTGAACTGATGGCGACGGGGCGTCCGAAAAAATCACCAACTCCTTGTTTGTTCTTGCGGCGACTCCTTCCAGCGCTTTGGCGATGTCCGTGTGCTGCAGTAGCTTTCTCTCGCCGCTTCTCTGGATTAAAACGATGCTTGTTCGCGGTATCGCTACAACGAGCCGACTTAAATGGTCCAGGTACAAGTTGGGCGCGAGCTGGAGAGCGATGGGGTTGGCGAACTGTAAACACCCGCCTCCCTGGGGGAGATATATCAGTTTGACTTTCATGTCTCCCCAGATAATCCGGGTGGCGTTAATCCCCACCATGGCGAGATACGGCCGCAGGAGATTAGCACGGTCGTGCGGCACGTGGATTAACACAGTCGGGTTGAGTTTCAGAAACATCAGATAGGGAGCAATTCGGGGAAACGTCTCCACATTGAAGTGATAAAAAGCGCGACTATACCACTGCGACATCACAAATACTTCATCATATCGAGGTGTATATCCACCCAAAGGACCTATTCGTCGGTTAGGCATCGGCCCTTGTGCGCCAAGGGACAGCCAGCGGTCACTATATACAAGTGGCTGGACCAAACATGTCCCACCGCAGGAACTGATCTGTGCGGAATCGTCATCAGAAAAATCCGCGAACTGAGCCGAAATTTCTCGTTAACTTTCCTGGCATGAACCGAGTTGAGCGGTACGGGACAGAAGGACTGATTTAGGTCGGGAGTTGCAATGAAATCATAATTTCTCAGTTTCCAGTTATAAGCCTTTTGATCCAGGTATATGTTAAACATGGGGTTTCTGAGCGAGCGAGAAACCACGTCCGTTTCGCCGGTTCTATTGTTCAGCTTGTGCATAAAACGGGTGACTTTGATCCATGTTTCGTTCTTCATCTCGTCCATTAAAGCTGAATAACTCCTTTCGGTTATGTAACGTCGACTGTCACTAAATTCATTAAAGTCGTAGGTTGAATTCAGGAAAGAGGTGCTATTCAAACAGCCTCTCTATTCCTTTTGATATTTAAATTGAACTCGGAGAGAGAGGAGTGTATATTGTCAAAGTAATCCCTTCTTAAAATCCCTGCTCTGTGCATAATGTTAAAAATCTTTGCAAAAGGCCCGTAACTTGGGCCGATAGTTCAACTGCGATGAGATCGCATTGCCTCGGAGCGTTTTCCTATTAGATACTAAATGAGAGCGAGTTCATGAGTGGGACACGTGACGCATTACAGCGTCGTCACTGTAGAATACACTGAACAGCATCTCCGCCACAAAAAACATCGCGCAAAGTACGCCTGACGCACGCAGAAAAGTGACCTTTTTCAGGTTCTCGTTTTTACTCTGTTGTGCGGCCATTGCGGACGTACAACTATCCAAACAATAAATCAACAGGAAAAATAAAATAACACAAAAAATGCTCCGATACCTGTCAACAGGCTAAAGATTCCTCGAGAGTGATTCAGATAAGGGGAAGATGATCTGTCTGTCAATCCAGGTTATTCCGAGACGCTAATATCAAGGTCACGAGTTATAAATTCAGCGACTTTCCGAAATACTCCCTGTATGATTCCAGCGATGTGCACTTGAGAGGTAAGCAGTTGTTGATGGAGAGAACCACGCGGCAGGATGAGTTGGACGTGACGACAACAAAAACACGATAACATATCGCCGATATCATTGTAAAATATCTCGAATTGATGACACATTATCTCACGCTTATTACAAATCAATGTTCAGCAAACTTTCCAAAGCGCATGTTCCAGCCCTCGGTTAAATCTGACGTGGAGATGCGTTAAACCCAGGCGAAGTACGTACAGGCCGCGTTGCTGACCGGCGTCTGATACCTAAAGTGCTGCGGAGCAATTGCAAGTATGCGTCTGGGTGGATACAGCGAATAGACAATTGTCTAAACCTAGAGGTTAATAAATGTTCCGATTGTCGACCCAAGAAATTACCAGGACCGAAAAGGGTTGCCATCTAGATGCAAGCAAGGAAGGGATTTTGATGACGATTTAGGTAAATCACTTAAAAGAAACATGTTAGATACCTGTATCCATCCCTAAATAATCTGAGCGCATCTATACAATCAAACACCCACGACTGAATAACATGAATGTTACCTTAATGAATTAAAACAATATGTATATCTGACGATGATATGACCATGGTATGAATAGCCTATATGTTTACATGTTTTAAATGAACAACAACACGCCATTATAGTTTCAAATACTTTTATATATTGCAGCATTATTATGATGGTTTAATATGATTGAGTAACACGCCAATAATCTTGACTAATAATACAATACACATCATTGGTGCAAGACAAAGAAACACGTCACATATTCAGGAATATAATCGTTTCAATTGATCTTATCATGGTATAAATAGCGCTCATGACTGAGACAGTTGTATTGTGATTATTAAATGACAGATTGTTTTGGATGACTCTTAGTAAACTAACCTTAATGATTTTTATCTAACGGGCGGGGTTGACCGTCGACATATTTACCAATCTGACAGTAACAAGTAACACGACCGAGCTCTCAGCAAAAATATAAAGCCAAGGCCCCGAACTTTCTTTATTGTATTCGTCACCCCATTGATTAGGTCAAACAATATCACAATACAATGCGTAATCTCTCTATATATGTAGATTCAGCTTTATACTTGAGCCTTCCCGTATTGAGCTCCCAAAACATGACTCGGTAAAATGGTAAGATAACGCGACGCTCTTGTTTGACCTCTTGGTGACCTCTGGGTAGGATAATCCGGGGATAATCCACCGATGTGACCCTTGGTAGCCCGGGCGTCGCTAAGTGGTCGGGAAGTTGCTAGGCAGTCGTTTGTTACGTATCCATAGATACGCTCTGACCACGTGACGTATATTTGGTCGGGTTGCTTGTAATCAATATTTCATATTTGGTAACAATAAATATTAATAAATATTTCCTAATGTGAACAATTCAAATGTGTCTATCATGGTGCCCTGCAAAGTCTGTGCTTTAATAAAGGTGCGTATTGTTTAAAAACACTTGGTTTACTTGTATCACAAGGAATGAAGTGAATGTTACGATACATGAATTTAAGTTGATGTGAAAGACAGATGGTTCATCCAGTCGTCCGGGGGATGCCTACAACTTTACATTTGAATTTAATCTCCTTTCTTGTTCTTCCCGAAACGAAAAAGCCTCGACACCACCAAGCGAATCAGCCCGTAAGTAATGACGATGAAAAATTCAGGCTTCAACATGTGAATTTTCGGCACGCTACCTGAAATATAACGTTATTACACCCGACACAGATAGATGAACAGAATAAGACTCTAGGTCAAGCACCATGCGGTTACTGCTCCCATTTGTATAGAAACAATCAGCCCATTCTTCCCTTTTGTATAGAACAATAGTCTAAGAATTGGTTCACTCTACAGTTATTTTGTGCACTGGACGCCGACACAGGTCAACAACTGTACCACCTGATCCTGATTCAGTCTCGGCCGAGCACACCGACAGCTACTGTCACCGGAACAACATACAAGTCATGGCTATTTTCACTAGAATTACCCTTATTCTAACATTGTCTTGTGCGGTTGCTTTTGGATTGATTTTGATGATGTTCGAGGAGGCGGCGGATCGCATTGGATTCGTGTAATCCGGTGTTGACAAGACAAGCTGTGATTACCTGGCAGAAACCAACGCTCCCAGACATACAGAGGAACACCACGAGAAGATTTCCCTATTTGCCGAGCGTCGAGATCACCTGATCGGTGCTTGTAGAAAGGAGCATGCTGAGCACAAACCGCGAGTTATCGTGGACACGGAGCACAAGCTGACCATCTGCTTAGTGCCGCAGGTGGCGACAAGCACCACGAAGACCATGTTACTACAGGCGTCCTCCCATCCGAACGCATCTCTGGTCGATCAGACCCGATACGATCAGCTCAGCGATGTAGGACTCAAGTCGGTGAACGAGTTAGACGAAGACGAGGCTGTCCGAGCCGTAGCGTCGAGAGAGTACACGCGGATAATCACCGTGCGACATCCCATCGATCGACTGATGTCGGCCTACAGAGATAAGATGCTGAAAAATGCGGAGTACGTAACGCTGAGAAATTACATACTGAAAAGATTCTCGGATCCGAGCACAAATTCCACAAAGCACCCGACCTTTGAGCAGTTCATGAAATTCGTCACCGCACCTGTTGCTCAATTGCCTGGATTGAGCAGAAATTACATAAACAATGAACACTGGGTCCCTCAGAGCAGCATATGTCTGCCTTGTCTGCTCAGTTATGATTATATACTCAAGTATGAGACATTACAGAAGGACTCTGAGGTGATATTACGCCGCTTATACCCGGAAGGTGAGGAGAGTTTACCGATTGTCAACTCCTCGCCGAATTCTAATTCAACCATAGGTCGCGAGCCATGGCTCAATCTACCGGGTCAACTGAAACGGATCATCGTGAAGATGTGGAGCTTTTCGGTTACTGTGCCTCTGAAATATACGGTACTTATTTTGAGGAGGTAGGATTGTCAACTCGACGGGATGATTCTAGAACTGTCGGAACATTGTTAAAGTTTAAGAGCTAGGAAAAGAGAGGTATATAAGTTTAAGTATAATCGATTACTTTTATTGATAAATATATGAAACCGTAGTCATATCATTCCTCCTTGGTTCCTTACTATGAATCAAAATGATCTAGTGTTGTTGGTGATTATCTGATTCAATTACCTACGTCCAGAATTGTCAGAACTGTCATGATTGTATAGTATCAGCCTGGTCAAACGGCCAGTTACTAGCTATATTGCGTATTGATGCGTAGCTTAAACAGGTGGAGGCTAAAGTCAAAGTCAAAGTCAAAGTCATAAAATGCTTTATTGCTGAAAGTCATCTTACAGACATGTTAACGTGGGTTAATAACTTTGTCACCTTTCGGTGCGCTGGACTGCAGGTAACTGGCTAATTACATTGAATTGTCATGATCAGTTTTACGCGCTTAATAAGTTCCCCATTGGCACTGATACTTGAATGGCAGAAGTGTGGAATATAACGTCAGTTAACAAGGAAATATACATTCCTCAGAACTGATGGAATCTAGATGAAAATAACGAAAACGTAAAAAAAGTAAAGCAATCTATTGACAGCACAGATATAAGTGCCTGTTGGACTATTGACTTTGGGTGTTTATTCGAATTTTGATACTTGTAAACGTCATACAATTGGTATACATAACTTTGCAATAAATGTATTGTTGATATCATCCCTATAGTCGCATGAGACGGAAGACAGCTTTAAAGCTTAATTTTCAATGGTTTGACATATCTGTTGATTCCAGAATACTTTTAAAATTGTTGTTGATAACCTTTGTTATAGAATGAAGTGTATTTTGAATAATATTACATCCGTTTTTAATGCAACCAGAAAGAAAAAGTTTGATTTAAGCTGATTAAAAAAATCATTAACACTAGTTGGGTACATATTTGATTGTTTTTCAAATTCTTAGTATTACTTTCATGATTACCTGAGGAGCCAGAATTAGACATATTTGTTTGTGGTTGTATGGCAATGGTTGTGAGGGTGTGGGTTGTCAAATGGCGCTCTTCCATAGCTGTTGATAAGGTTATATATTAGTTATATTTCCGATTCTATTCTCGGATTAAGTGTTTAGTCTGTATCTATTTATCAATGTTCTGATGTACTTTTGATATGTTCATGCCCTTCTATACATACTCAGTGATTTTCGAATAGCACATGAGCTACTGATCAGGATTTGTAGGCCGACATTCAACACATATCCAGGGTATTGGCTGCTCGAATCACACTTCAGCCTCCCTACACTCTTTAAACTAAAGAGCCACCGTCAGAACTTATGGCTTTCTTCTTTGTATAAACATGCATCTAAATAAATCGAATACATCAAATGACAAGATATATAAGTTACGTTGTAGATCTCAAAGGGTTCAAGGTCCGCTCCGAGCAGGTCATTTCGGAGCTTAAACTTAGATTAGTGCCTAGTCTTATTGAAATATGATTCTTGGTCAACGACTGTTATGTGCTTTGCTATCTAAAGGAAACAGTAGGCCCCTTGTCTCTCGAGGGCAGACCGGCGGGCGTTCAATTTGGAGTGGCAAATATCTCATGAATTTCATCAATTTATATAACTCTATCTGCCAACATTGGTCTGAAAACAAAAGCTTAACAAGTGTATGTATTGTCTCCATGCGTCCATATTACATTGAATAATTTACTGTTACCTATCTTATTCCCTTAATATTAATGAAATGAATACCCTCTTAGATTAATGATTTCCCAGGCGTTATTATGTCTAAGAGGGGCTTGCAGCAGCAGGACAAGATTCAGAAAAAACAAAATTCATTTGCGATCAGTGCAGCAGGTTCCGAATACACTATCATTTCTATCTCGAGGCAGGCTTTTTATTCACAAAAATTGGGGGTGACAGGCCTTTTATCGGTTATTATAAGGTCAAATTAGGTGCAGGTGGTAACGTTTTTTATTTTACTTTTTAGATCACAAAATAAAAGGGATGCATGGGGTCACAGGCCCAAGTGGGTGGGCCTGGGGAATAATCAATGAATGATTCCATACTGTCTCTAGAATAAAGTCCCCGATGGTCGCCCTATCGATCTCGACGACAACTGTTCCCCCAGGTAAATTCCCCCTGCACCCACCACCCTGTTCAATCATGTCCAACTACTTGAGTGTGCTAAGGCTGTATAGAATAAATATATTGCTTCTCAGCCCTCGCTACCTCGCGAAAAAAAAAAAAAAAAAAACTGCCGCTCCATCCTCGTAAAAACGGAACAAAAACGGGGAAAAAAGAGAAAAGAAAGAAAAATTCTGGCAATGATTGGTTGGGCAGCTTTTCGAGGGGATTATAACGATAACATTTCATTTTTTACAGGTAAATTGGCCAAAAATACTGGCAAATTAGCCAAATGTGCAGGATGAATAGCCCTATGTCCAAAAAGAATTAAGAAATAAAGGCACCTGCCGCCCTTATGTATCGGCCCTTATAAAAGCCTGCCGCAACCCCGATATCCTGCCGAAAAAAAAAACTGCCGCACGGACCCTGGCAAAAAAAATTAAAAAAATGGAAAAAGTCTCTTCTCAGTTAAAAAAATGCCTGAGAAGCAATTTATTAATTTCATGAAGCGTAAATTAAATTCTGAGGGATTATATTTTGTTTATTAATACCTTCATTTATTGCAACGAAAGAACTGTCATCATGCGGAAAATAGATGAAGACACTACCAATGATCGGCCAAAACTTCAAATGCACGTTTTTCCTTGATCAGATAATGAAAAGGAAAATGTGAGCGGTAATGAAAAGGCAAATAATATTACGACGTAACACCTTGAACATAAGCATCTGAGCCTTTACATTTGAGCATTCAAATTGTTTCTATTGGGCTTATTCCAGGATTATTCTATGTGTGGACTAGTTGTCTATGTGAAATCTACACAGATTTGTCTGTAGATGATAATTGATATATTCGCTTTTGATTATTGACAGCTAAGGTGATTGAGACGCTCTACTCGATTCCGATGAACTACTTTTATGGATAAATATTTCGTTTCCATCCAACTTATGTATAATCGCTCTTCATGAAATCTCATTTATAATTCAATCATCCCATGCAAAACACGTACAGCCAAATGAAAGTGAATAACATTTCCCTCGAACCACAAACAACCCCACCCTCCCCATTGAATTTGCCACCTAGATAATTAGCACTGCCTGCTAGCAAACATGCCTTAGCCAAATGATTACTTGGTATCATAGTTGTTTCTGAAAAAACACAATATCGGGTTGTTTAGTGTACAAACACAACATCGAAAACAATAAAACAGTTAAACAAGCATGAAATTATGTGCAATTAGGGCCACACCTACTGTGTTTTAGGGCTTTGTTTGGTAACACGTCTTTCTTATGAACATATTGTTGACTATTTAAATGAATGTGATCATGGCATCATTAACAGAAATCAACTCAGTGGAATTGATTTAATTGGTGAGCCGGAATTGTGCGAGCCCAGTAATTATTGGTCACCCCATGCGGCTCAAATTGCAGCAGCTAATTTATCGCCTTATAAATACGCGTTGTAAACCGCTTTCCTTCTCAGATACATTTTCTCAATACTCCACAGTAGATGTGCAGTGCAGCCAGGAAAGAAGTTTCTTTTAACCAGGTTTCGGTCTCCTTTTTTTCAGACATTCATTCACTTTTCTATAAAAACGAATATGACAACGGATGATTTTTTCTCCACGTCGACGACCACATCGTTGATGAAGAAATTCACCATGCTGACAACGCAGACGGATGCTGAAGGGACTGATCCCTGGGATGTGGCTGATACCACTACATCCCCATATCCCGGGGACGAAGAGGAGGAGGTGCAGAAGCTCGCCCCGATCACCGGGGTCTTGCAAATACTGATCGGCATCCTCATCATCAGTGGAAACACGGTGGTCCTGATAGTGCTGCGGAGGATCTCCACGCTGGCGAAGCTCACCAGGTTTCTCCTGGGTAACCTCGCCGTAGCCGACTGTATATTCGGTGGGACATGCTTTGTACGCGGTGTCCTGTCTCTAAACATGCAGATCAATCCGGCCCGGTACTGTCCTCATCTGATGGGGCTGCTGGTAATAGGTATCACCTACACGTATGGCACCACAGCCATCATCAGCGGACATATGCTCTATCTGGTCGCCAAGGGGGCAACATATGACAAGGTGTGGGCGAACAAGGTGAGTAAAGTTTTCATGTATGATACAAACAGTAATGTTTCGATTTCTTCACTTGTGTTCAGAAACTTAGTGTTCTCCGTCGCATCACATCTGAGAACGGAAATAAAATTAAAAAGGCTGTGTCACTTTTACAAGAACTTAATAAAACTGCAACACACACACCACTCTTAAGTGAAGTAAAATACTGGAGAAACATTTTTTAATTCTATGTAGCCTTAGCTAACTTAGAAACAGGTATTTAATTATTCATGTTGAAAGATTTGCAACTATATTTGACCACATAGATCCCCTATGAAACTCAAATAACTAAAATACTTCCCCATCCCTCCCCTACCAAATGGGGTGGAAAATAGTGGGACATAACAGCGTCTCCTTTGTCTAGTCTAACATTAAAGTAGCCTTAGAGAGAGATCCCTCTGTGCAAGGTTATTTTTGTGAGAGATTTAATTTTTGTTTGTCCGCACATGGATTTCTCATCCCCTCCCTCGCTGCTATGACCGTAGATGTATCATGATTAATTAACTCATATCTATAAGAATGTCTGTGATGTTTTCAGATAGTGAACATTGCCATCTCACTGGCTATACTGTTAGCATGCGGATCTTACCTGGTGGTTTTCCTCTTCGTGGAGCAATCTTACAACTACCAGTGCAGCGCCACTTCCGGTCATGTCCACCGACATTACTTTGGCACCACTGACGTCATCGCCGTGATATTTGTTTTGTTTTCGCTGGTCTGCCAGGTGTTGACTGCAGTATTTCTCAGGAAGGAGCTACTTAAATTTAGCGTTGTCAAGTCAAAGAGGTACCTTTAAGTATAAACGAAACGCCTAGATATCAAACGATTTGTTTTTTCTCCATGAGAGTTTTGTTGGGTTATATCTGATATTTGTTTCAAATCTTAAATCATGAAATTAGAAGGACAATTATCACGTTTGATTTAATTTATTATTGTAGCTTTAGGTTAGCGAGCGTTGACATGTCCAACTCCTTCAAGAGTGACACAAATCAGCCGGGAAATCGGGGCGCCGCGATGGCAAGGATCATACGTCAGAAGCACGCATTCCAGATAATTGCTACAATATCCGTCTGTTTGTTTATTTGCACCACACCCTCGTTGATTGTCCAGTT
>JAXGGS010303619.1:1476-13988 GCA_035585475.1 Armandia brevis
GATTCAGATACAACACCCATTGATGAAACCAGTATTGATAGTGTGACTTACACATCACCTTTTATGAATAGGACAGTTCTAAACCGTGATGCTACTGGAGCACCGAATACATTAAATGTTACTGAGTCTGGAACAGTGTTATCAGTGGTTGTTAAGCCTATTGTCACTCAATATGGTTTATCTAATGCGAGTTCGGCTTTTGTTTATCAAAATTTCGCAAGCTTTTACGCTGCTAGAGAGCTTCAAATTGAATTGACATCACCTAGTGAAACGACTTATGTAGCATTAGGTGCTGCTAATGGTCATGCGAATGGTATAACTTTAAGGGCAGGCCCTAATGATACTTACGTTGCTACTAGTTTTTTTAAACTTCAATTCGAAGAAAATGGCCCGGCATTCTCATTGCAACGTTTGGGGGTTAATGCGTTTTACGGTGAGGGTATAGAGGGTGACTGGAAGCTCACAGTGAAAGATTTATTTGGCTCAGCTGATGGCCAACTAGATGGAGACCAAGCCTTCTGGGAATGGTCTTTAGATATAACCTACTTACCTGCACAATAACAGCGGTTGGAGAAAACAATGAATACACAAAATAATAGAGTTATAAAATTTTGCTCTGCGTTTATATTTTGTACCTTGCTGGCTTTTAGCCAGGCTGGCTTTTCAGCGGATGCAACATCTATTACAGCATCGAAATTACAACCACAATTTAGACCTGTACAAGAATCAGAAAACCTAGATCTAGGCTCTGAGTTCAGCAATGGCAGGGGTGGGCGGTTTTCTGTGGTGAACAACCTGAAAGCAGTGGCCTCATCTAGCCAAAGTGCGAACAATGAAGCGCAAATTAGGCAACAATCTACGCTTATATCAGGCCAGCAGTCAAATACACAGTCTGCTGTGGTGCCACGTACATCTACTGATACTGATGTAGTGGAGAGAAAAGGTAATTTTAATATTGTGCGTACTGCGGCAAGTGCTTCTGCACAACAAAGCGGTGCAACAGCGCTTTCTGCAGATGATGCTACACCATTGGGTGCTGGCGAATTACCTGTAGTCCGTAATGCCTACACAGGTACTTTGGGTGTGGTTGTCGGCAATATTAACATTAAATACAAAGACGGCTACGACGGCTACACCATAGCAAGCGATTACGGTGCTACGCTCGTTGGCGAACTGGCTTCTGCTCGGCTGGCTTTTTTGAAAACATCAAACGATATGCAAGCTATTCTTAGCCTATACAACAGTCTTCTTGAAGATGACCGTTTGGAAAGGGTGAAAATAGATATTTTGGAACACCCTAACTACCCGCATTAATAAAAGCGGTGCTTTCTTTTACCGCTAAGCGCATCGTATCAAATTAGATTCATAGCTTCTTAGAAACCACTCTTCTAGCGAGGGGTGGTTTTGTTATGTGTGCCTAAGCAAATACAATCTATGCCCAAGAAGGGTGCAAGTAGATGTTTTGTGCGTACCGATTATCCTTTCAAGATTAAAGAGATTTTGGTCTTGCGTGCTGCAGATTTCTGCTTTAAATAGATAAATTCATATAGCCCCACGGTTTAGTAAGGCGTATTCTTTCTGTATAAAAATTGTACGCAATGCATGCCAAAAGGCAAAAAAATGGTGGAGCTAAGCGGGATCGAACCGCTGACCTCCTGCGTGCAAGGCAGGCGCTCTCCCAGCTGAGCTATAGCCCCACATAATTTTGGATACTGGTGGGTCTGGGTGGACTCGAACCACCGACCTCACCCTTATCAGGGGTGCGCTCTAACCACCTGAGCTACAGACCCATATCCATGTGGAGGGCGGCATTATAGGTGCTCTTAGCGTTTGGTCAATTGCAACGCACAAATAACTGCAAAGAAACTTGTATTAGCCTGTATTTAAAGCCTTGTGATGGCATGCTAGGCAGATAATTGTGTTAGCCAGTTTGGCTAATGGTATGGATGTTGCTTGGAGGAACCAATGAAAAAATTAGGGCATGTTGGTAAGTGGATGCCACAGCAAGTGCAGAACCGTATTGCCAGTGTTGAACGCACAATGTTGGAGTCTGGTCATGCAGAACTTGATGAAAGCTTGCATGGACTGGTTAAGCAAAACCAAGATACCCACCTTCGGGAATGCATTAATCTAAACCCAGCCACCAATACAATGAATCCCAGAGCAGAGGCGTTGCTCGCATCTGGGCTTGGTAGCAGACCCTCACTTGGCTGGCCGGGTGAAAAGTATGAAATGGGTCTAGAGGCGATTGAGCAAATAGAAGTTATGGCCGCCATGTTGGCTAGGAATCTGTTTGGTGCGCGCTATGCTGAAGTGCGTTTGGCTTCTGGCGCAATGGCCAACTTATATAGCTTTATGGCGTGTTGTGCACCGGGTGACAATATTATTGTTCCCCCCGCTGAGATTGGCGGCCACGTCACGCATCACCAGCAAGGCGCTGCTGGCCTGTATGGTTTGCGCGTACACACGGCCAAGCCAGATGCCGCATGTTATTCCATAGACCTAGATGCATTGCGCAAACAAGCACAAGAAGTGCGCCCTAAGCTGATTAGCATTGGTGGTAGTTTGAACCTGTATCCCCACCCGGTTGCAGCAGTAAGGGAAATTGCAGATGAAGTTGGCGCCTATGTGCTTTTTGATGCTGCACATGCGTGCGGTATGTTTGCAGGTAAAAAATGGCCAAACCCGCTCGATCAAGGCGCACACTTAATGGGTATGAGCACATACAAAAGCCTGGGCGGGCCCCCCGCTGGTTTGTTGTTAACCAATGATGACACGCTTGCACAGCGAATAGATGCGATTGCCTATCCCGGATTAACCGCCAATTTTGATGTGGCAAACACCGCAGCACTTGCGCTGGGATTATTAGATTGGTTTGAATACGGTGAGCAGTACATTGACGCAGCCTGTGGTTTAGCAAGCAGTCTTGCAAAAGCACTGGTGCAACGCGGTATGCCAGTTTTCCAATGCAATGCTGGCTTTGGCGAAGGCTACCAGTTTGCAGTTACGGCCAATAGCTATGGTGGCGGCCAGCAGATGTCTGCTGTTTTGCGTAAAGCGAATATTCTTGCCAGTGGTATTGGTCTTCCAGCGGAGGCAGTGAACGGCGATGTTAATGGCCTTAGACTGGGCACACCAGAGCTTGCGCGGTGGGGTATGCAGCCGAGCGATATGGATTTTGTTGCCGACTGCATTGCTACAGCAATAACCCATGCAAACGACAATGCAACGCTGACAGCGCTTGCGCCCAAAGTGCGCGCATTTCGCCAGCAATTCAATCAATTACACTTCATTCGTGGTGCATAAAAGTATCGGCTTGCTAATTGGGCAAAGAAAGCGGTGAACAGAGCCATTTTGTTTGTGAATCCGTGTATATTTCGCTCCTGCGGATAGGCACGTAGCTCAGTTGGTTAGAGCACTACTGTGACATGGTAGGGGTCGTTGGTTCGATTCCAATCGTGCCTACCACTTCCGCTTAATTTTTAACCTGGAAATATCAAACCTATGTCTACAGTTGCCATTCAATTGCCCGACGGCAGTTCCCGCGACTATGCGGCTGGGGTTACGTCAATGCAGGTGGCCGAAGACATAGGGCCGGGGCTTGCTAAAGCCACTATTGCTGGCTGCTTTAATGGCACGCTTGTTGACTGGTGCGATCCTTTAACAACAAGTGGCACGCTGCAAATCATCACGGCAAAGGATCAACAGGGTATAGAAATCATTCGCCACTCGTGTGCGCATTTGTTTGGTCATTCCATGAAACAGGTGCACCCAGAAGTGCAAATGGTGATTGGCCCAGTGATTGAAAACGGCTTTTACTACGATATTTTTAGTGATCAGGCTTTTAATCCAGAATCGCTGCCAAAAATTGAAGCGCATATGCAGGCTTTAGCGAAAACCGCTTACCCTGTAAAAAAAGTAATGACTGCTAAGGCAGAAGCACGAGAAATATTCCTCGCTAGGGGCGAGCAGTACAAAGTGCGGCTTATTGATGATATGGATGCGTCTATAACCCAGGTAGGGTTGTACTACCATCAAGAATATATAGACATGTGCCGTGGCCCACACGTGCCGCATATGGGGCATGTGCAAGCATTCCACCTTACCCACTTGGCGGGATCTTATTGGCGAGGTGATGCGAATAACGAAGTTTTACAACGCTTTTATGGTACCTGCTGGGCTGACAAGAAGTCGCTCAAGGCACATTTGCAACGTCTTGAAGAAGCCAAAAAACGCGATCATCGGCTACTTGGTCAGCGGCAAAAGCTCTTCCATATGCAGGAAGAAGCTCCTGGTATGGTGTTTTGGCAACCGCGTGGCGCAACCCTATTCGATTTGGTACAACAGTACCTAAAGGGCAAACTCAGAGAAACTGGTTTCGCCGAGGTTAAAACGCCCTTGGTTTTAGATGTTGAACTTTGGAAACAATCGGGACACTGGGACAAGTTCCGCGAAGACATGTTCTTTACCGGTTCAGAAAAGCGCGACTATGCGATTAAACCCATGAACTGCCCGGGTCATGTGCAAATTTACAACCAAGAGCTACGCTCATACCGTGATTTGCCCCTGCGAATGGCAGAATTTGGGGTGGTGCATAGAAACGAAGCCAGCGGCACGTTACACGGGCTTTTGCGTCTTAGGTCTTTCACCCAAGACGATTCGCACATATTTTGTACACCAGAGCAAATTCAGCAAGAAGTGCAGCGCAATTGCGAAATCATTTTTGAAATTTACCGGGATTTTGGTTTTGATCAGGTAGACATACGCTTGTCTACTCGTCCCGAACAGCGTATTGGTGCTGATGCAATATGGGATACATCAGAGCAAGCACTTGCCAAGGCGCTTGAGGCCATTGGGTGCGATTACGAGCTTTCTCCTGGAGAAGGCGCGTTTTATGGTCCAAAGCTAGAATTCTCGTTAACCGATGCTATTGGTCGAGTGTGGCAGTGCGGCACTATTCAGCTCGATTTTTCTATGCCAGAGCGTTTGGGTGCAAGCTATATTGCGGCAGATGGTAGCAAACAAGTGCCGGTTATGATTCACCGCGCAGTGCTCGGTTCGCTTGAGCGTTTTATTGGCGTACTGATAGAACACTATGCAGGCTTCTTTCCTTCTTGGTTAGCGCCCGTACAGGTAATGGTGTTAACAATTACCGAAAAACACAACGCATATGCACAACAAATCACCGATAAGTTGGTCGCATCGGGCATTCGGGCAAAAAACGACTTGAGAAATGAAAAGGTCGGCTATAGAATCCGCGAACATAGTATGCAGCATTTACCCTATATTATTGTTGTAGGCGAAAAGGAGCAGAAAAATAGCGAAGTTACAGTCCGAGATTGCAAAGGTCAAGATCTTGGTTCCATGCCGTTAGTCAGCTTTGTCGACATGCTCCAGGAGCGTGTACAATCTTGAACATTAGAGGATTAGGTAATTAGTACAAAGAAACCGGCTACAAACGAAGAAATTCAAGCAGATAACGTTCGTCTTATTGATTCCACTGGTGAGCAGCTCGGTATTGTTGCTTTTGCAGATGCGCTACAAAGAGCACGCTCGAACAATATGGATTTAGTGCTCATGGCGGAAGACGCAAGTCCGCCTGTATGCAAGATTTTAGATTACAACAAGCATTTGTTTAAAAAGAAAAAGTCTCGGCAGTCCGGGGCCAAACGACAAAAGCAAATTCAGATTAAAGAAATGAAATTTCGTCCGGGAACGGACGACGGGGACTACCAGGTAAAACTACGCAACCTGATTCGGTTCCTGGAAAACGGTGATAAAGCTAAAGTCACGCTGCGGTTTCGCGGTCGTGAACTGGCTCACCAAGAGCTTGGTGTCGCTTTGCTCCAACGTATCCAGAAAGATTTGTATCTGTATGGTGACGTTGAGCAGTTTCCAAAGAGTCTTGAAGGTAGGCAGATGATTATGCTCGTCGGCCCACTTGCTAAGAATGTGGCGGAAAAGCGCAAAAGAGAGAGCGAAAGCCAGTTGGCTTCGGCTTCGCCCGATGAGGACACCAGTACTACATAACCGAATGCGGAGTCATTTATTATGCCTAAAATGAAATCTAATCGCGGGGCAGCCAAAAGGTTTACCGCGCGATCAAACGGGATAAAGCACAAGCAAAGCTTTACCAGCCATATTCTTACCAAGAAAAGTACCAAGCGTAAGCGTCAGCTTCGTGGTACCAAGGGTCTTGATCAAGCCGATGTGGTTTTGGTTAAACGCCTGCTTCCCCAGCTGTAAGGAAAACTAATGCCAAGAGTAAGCAGGGGTGTTGTCGCCCGTAAAAGACACAAAAAAGTACTAAAGCAGGCCAAAGGCTATTATGGAGCGCGCAGTCGCGTATTTCGCGTTGCCAAACAGGCGGTCATCAAAGCGGGGCAGTATGCCTACAGAGACAGACGCAATAAAAAGCGGGTGTTTCGTGCTTTGTGGATTACCCGTATCAATGCAGCGGTTCGCGAACATGGCCTTACCTATAGCCAATTTATTTATGGCTTGCACAAGGGTGAGATAGAGCTTGATCGTAAAGTACTGGCCGATATGGCAGTTCACGATAAGCCTGGTTTTGCCAAGCTTGTTGAATTGGTGAAGCAGCAGCTGCAGTGATAACCGATTGCCAGGCGCTATTGCAGGAAGCGCTGACGGCAATATCATCTGCCGTCGATGAGCAGGAACTTGAGCAGGTTCGTTTACGCTACCTAGGTAAAAAGGGCATGGTCTCTGGAGCCATGGCGCAATTACGTGACCTGCAACCGCAAGAACGATCGCAACGTGGTGGCGAGCTTAATCTGGTTAAAGACCAGGTATTTGCTGCCATCCACAATCGACGTGATGGTTTTAGGCAGCAGCAGTTAGATGCCCAATTAGCAGAAGAGCGTATTGACGTCACCTTGCCCGGCAAGGGTGCTGGCGCTGCTTTCTTGCACCCGCTGACAATTACCCGCAGACGGGTGGACAGCATATTTCGATCACTCGGTTATGTTGCTGGCAGTGGGCCAGAGATTGAAACCGACTATTACAATTTTGAATCGCTGAACTTTCCACCGAATCATCCAGCGCGTGATATGCAGGATACGTTTTTTCTGCAAAGCCCAGATGATGTGGGCAGAAGTTTGTTGCGTACCCACACTTCCAATGTGCAGGTTCGCATTATGGAAGAACAGAAGCCGCCAATCCGTACCTATACTATGGGGCGGGTATATCGCTGCGATTCTGACGTGACCCATACCCCGATGTTCCACCAATTGGAATGTCTGCTGGTAGATAAAGACGTGAGCTTTGCCAATCTAAAAGCAACACTCACGCTCTTTGTAAGAGAATTTTTCGAGCAACAAGTGGCCGTTCGTCTACGTCCATCGTTTTTTCCTTTCACAGAGCCTTCTGCTGAGGTAGATATTGCCTGTGTGAGTTGCGGTGGTACAGGCTGCAGAATTTGTAGCGATACCGGCTGGCTAGAAATTTTGGGTAGTGGTTTAGTACACCCCAAAGTATTGGAATTTGCTGGTATAGATCCTGCCGAATATTCGGGTTTTGCATTCGGTATGGGGCTTGAGCGTATTACCATGTTGCGTTATCAAATCAATGACTTGCGGTTGTTCTTTACCAACGACTGGCAATTTCTACAGGCATACCACTAATACTATGCAATTTGGATTGCACTGGCTCGCCGATTGGCTAGCACCTATTCCTGAAAACGCACAATTGCTGGAGCATATGCCGCTGGCAGGCTTTGAGATTGCCTCGCTTGAACCCTGGGCTGCGCCTTTTACAGGTGTGCGCGTGGCAGAAGTGCAGTCTGCAGAGCAACACCCCAATGCCGATAGACTACGTGTTTGCAAGGTTTTTGACGGAACCGATGTGCACGACGTTGTATGCGGTGCCCCAAATGCACGCGCCGGAATTCGCGTCGCGCTTGCAGTGCCTGGCGCTGTGCTACCTGGTAATTTCAAAATAAAACCAGCCAAAATTCGTGGAGAATCATCGCGCGGCATGCTCTGTTCAGTTCGTGAACTGGGTATGGGAGATGAACACGAAGGCATTATGGAGTTGGCAGCAGATACGCCGCTTGGTACAGATTTGCGCGAATTGCTACAGCTCGATGAGCAAATTATTGATGTAGAAGTTACCCCCAACCGTGGCGACACGCTGAGTGTTTTAGGCATGGCACGGGAAATGGCTGCAATTTACGGTAGTAAGGTGTTGGCGAACGAACAGCAGCCTATTACAGCTAAGTTGCGTGATGTTCGCAGTATCACGCTTAATGCACCAGAAGCATGCCCAGCCTACTACGGGCGTGTGATTCGTATGGACAAGCCCCCCGGTGAATCGCCGAAATGGATGCAGGATAGA
Source organism: Armandia brevis (assembly GCA_035585475.1). Classification (NCBI taxonomy): domain Eukaryota; kingdom Metazoa; phylum Annelida; class Polychaeta; family Opheliidae; genus Armandia; species Armandia brevis. The sequence continues at coordinate 9,832 of JAXGGS010303619.1, forward strand.
ATTATCCGAGCTGGTTTACGTTCGGTCAATTTACTGGTTGATATAACCAACTACATCATGCTTGAACTTGGGCAACCGCTGCATTCGTTTGATAACACCAAATTGAAGGGCGACATAGGGGTGCGTTTTGCCGTAGAAGGTGAAAGCATGACGTTGCTGAATGGGCAAGAAGTCAATCTTGCGCCAAGCCACTTATTGATTACAGATGCAAACGGCCCTATTGCGTTGGGTGGTGTTATGGGTGGTCTCGCATCGAGCGTAGATGAGCAATGTTGCGAAATTTTTCTTGAAGCAGCGCATTTTCGTCCGGATGCAGTGGCGGGCAAAGCCCGTGAATTAAAGCTAACCAGTGATGCCAGTTTTCGTTTTGAGCGTGGTGTCGATCCGTCTTTACCACTTCGGGCATTGGACAGAGCCACCGAATTGCTTATACAACTAGCTGGTGCTGAGGCTGGCCCAGTATGCAATGCCGTTGCAGAAGAACACATGCCGGTGTTGGCTGCTGTGCAGGTCAATTTTGCACGTATTCGCCGGTTGGCAGGTGTAGATTTAGATACAAAAGCCTGCGTAGCCGTGTTGGAATCTTTGGGGTGCCGCATAGAACCAACGGCAGAATCAGAGTGTTTTAGCGTGCAACCGCCTTCGTATCGGCCAGATATTGTTAGACAAGAAGACGTGCTCGAAGAAATTCTCCGTCTCTATGGTTTGAGCAATATTCCAGATAGCCTGCCAGTCATTGATGCACCTACTGCGTTTGTTGCTGAGTCAAAGTTCCCATTGGAACGGGTGGAAGACCACCTGGTTGCCTTGGGCTATCAGGAAATGATTAGCTATAGCTTTATTGCTGAGCAAGATTTTTCTCGATTTAACGATGCTAATGCCACGCCCATACGATTGGCTAATGCCATGTCTGAAGACATGCAGGTTATGCGTTCGCGTCTGTTCCCGTCTTTGCTGCGAATGTTGGATTACAACTATCGCCACCAGCAGCGCCATTTACAGGTTTTTGAAACTGGCCTCACTTTTAACTTGCAAGAGGGCAGCATTGCGCAAACACGCACTCTGGGCATGGCAATGGTTGGTGCTCCGGGCTGTGAACACTGGCAACAAACGGGTGGTAAGGTTGATTTTTATAGCATCAAAGGGCATGTTGAAAGCTTGTTAACGCTTGCCGGGCATAGCGATTACCGCTTTAAAGAGGCCCAGTATCCTGGATTGCATCCGGGGCGTTGTGCCGATGTTTTTCTGGAAGGTAAGCACCTTGGCTACATTGGGCAACTTCACCCTGAACTGCAGCGAGACTATGATTTTGCTGATGATAGGGCTTTGATAGCAGAATTGTCGTTGGATGTGTTGTCTGAAAGAGCTTTGGCTGAGTTCAGACCAGCTTCGCCTTTTCCCGGTGTGTCACGCGATTTTGCTTTTGTAATAGATAAACAACACAGTTTCCAAGAAATCACCGATACTATTACCAAGGTTGCTGGTTCTTATTTGAGTAAATTGCAACCCTTTGATCTTTTTGAGGATATAAGCCTCGGAGATAGTAAACACAGTATTGCAGTTCGGTTATTTTGGAATAACCCCAAAGCTACCCTGACAGATGAGCAGGTACAGGAGTTTGCAAGCAGTGTAATTACTGCAATGCAACATAATTTTGGGGCGAGTTTACGCGGCTAAAGCACAGGTTCGCTGGTTGTAATTTCGTTTGTAGAAATAGTTTATCTAATTGATTTTGTTGGTTTGTTTGTGTTTTTTAAACCAATTCTAATTTGCTATTACTACCCTGTATGCTATGCTTTCATCTAATAACAATAGAGACTACGGAGCGCCTTGTCCGTATGGCAACAGTAACAAAAAAAACGCTGCAAAAAAGACTTGAACATATTGATGGGTTAACCCCAAATCAATGTTTTTTTCTGGTTCGCGATTTCTTCGCCATTATCACTGATGCGCTGACAGAAAAAAAAGAAGTCAAAATATACGGGTTCGGGCATTTTAAGCTTCGAGATAAATCCGCTCGTCCAGGTCGAAATATCACCCAAAACACCCCCGTGGTTATTTCTGCACGTAGGGTAGTTACGTTTACTTCCAGCGAAAACATGGCAAGAATCTTGCGTGATAATAATGATTTGTTGCTCGCTAAGCTTAACGAATCCGCAAAAGGCGAAGGAGAAGACACTGCCTGATTACAGGTTCGCATCCTTTGCAGTACACAATGTTGCGTATGCTAGCTCACATGCAGCAAGTAATGCTCCGGCCATTTTTCTAACTGTTTGCCATTCCTATAAGGCGGTGTATAAGCAAGTTATTGCAACACTGCTACCTTCCCTGACTAGGTATTGAATGGACGATAACTACTCGCTTAACCAAGCAGCTTCGATGCTGCTGGTGAAACGTTCATCTTTATTACAGCTTGAGCAAGCTTTCCCAGAGCTGGCTTTGTGTGGTGCGCGCCCCCCAGAACAACGTTACAACGAAACCGATATGTCGTTGTTACGCGAGACAATCTCGGGCATTTATGCACAAGGGAAAACCCTCGAAAATCACCTGGTAAAAGTGACTGCACAGGCAGATCAAGTAAAGGCAGACGAAAAAATACCAGAAGAAGCCATAGCACCGCTTGCTTTTTATTCTGGTGAATCGAAAGCCGGTATGAAAGGCGAAGAACCAGCAGATTGGTACTACGACAAGTTGTTTGCTGAGCAACAAGGGCAGCTTTCCTTACCGTTTGCTGAGCAAGATTTATTGGTGCCGCAGTTACTTGACGATAACCCGGATGCTATTGATGGTCTTCAAGAGAAAGCGGTTACGGCAAGTGATGCACTTATTAATGATGACCTGCTGTCATCACTTTCGGCAGTACAAAAATCATTAGAAGCCTCACAAACCGAAAAGAATGCGGATCAACTGCCTGCTGAAGGACCAATGGGTGCTTTTGAAGCATGGGACTCTGCGTATGCGGCGAGAAAACAGGCAGCAGAGATTGCAGCAGTAGAAGCAAAGCAAGAAACCGCTGATAGTGCTCTTCCTGCTGAAACAACGGCTACAACATTACCTGATTTGCCCAATGAGACGCAGGTGCAGCAAGTTCCAGAGCATTCCACCTACTTGCCAACCAATAATTTGCAGCAGAAACTCGATGCGCTAGATCAAATAGTGACACGATCTGGCCTTGGTAAGACAGAGCAGCAGCAATTGTTTGCTATAATTTCGCACCGCAAAAAAACGACCTAAAAGTCGGGGCGTAGCGCAGTCTGGTAGCGCACCACGCTGGGGGTGTGGGGGTCGTTGGTTCGAATCCAGCCGTCCCGACCAGTTGTTTTTTTGCAAGATGTGGCGGTTAGGTTAACCGTTAGTTGAACTAGCCTAAATTAGTGGCCAAGTAAGTTGAATATATGGCACAAGAAAAACAACAAAAGCTATCTCAGTGTATCTCGCAGCTCAAGTCACTGCTTCCGGTAGGAGCGGTGCTTACAAGCACAGCTGAGTGCAAACCGTTTGAGTGTGATGCATTAACTGCCTTCACACAGATTCCACCTGCCGTAGTATTGCCCAGTACAGTCAGTCAAGTACAGCAAATAATGCAAGTCTGCTATCAGCACCAGGTGCCTGTGGTAAGCCGGGGTTCTGGCACAGGGCTTTCTGGCGGTGCTTTACCGAATGCAGCAGGCATTTTGCTTGGCTTGAACCGGCTCAACGCAATTGAAAAAATAGATTTGCAGAATGAAAGGGTGTATGCGCAGCCCGGGGTAACCAATATTGCCATTTCTGAGGCGGTGAGTGCGCATGGCCTCTTTTACGCGCCAGACCCTTCATCACAAATTGTCTCGTCTATAGGCGGCAATATCGCTGAAAATGCTGGCGGCATGCACTGTATAAAATACGGGCTTACTGTGCACAATGTGTTGGAAGCGTCAGTGGTGTTATCTGATGGGCAGTTAGTGCGTTTAACCCCTGCCCACGACATGCCAGGAATGGATTTATTGGGTGCCATAGTGGGTTCAGAAGGGATGCTTGGTGTGGTGATCGGTGCCTGGCTTAAACTGACTCGAAAACCCGAAAGCGTTGCACTGCTGATGGCCGGATTCCCCGATGCAGAAAGAGCAGCAACGGCTGTTACGCGCACAATTGCCAGTGGGATTACCCCAGCAGCTTTG
>JAXGGS010303730.1:0-13984 GCA_035585475.1 Armandia brevis
TTAATTAGTAAATGTAAAACCTAAACAATATTATATCCCCCGTCCCTTCGTTCGAAGCACGTGAGGTAACAATTATTCCGCCGTCTCAAATTGCAAAGGTAACCCATAAATCAACTTGTCTACGAAATATGAGAAATGGTTATTACATATTTTAATACTCACATCCCACCAAGGTGCGACATCCTTCATGTGATGTTGATGAATGACCGTGAAATCATCACTTTTGTATTTCTCTAGATTTACAAGCTCCTCCATTTGCAAATAATATTGATGGACTACATCCTTCAGGACGGGGATCATAGTTTTGTTCAAGGCACACTCACAAAAGCCCCTTAAAGCGATGAAGGAGACGGATTTATTAACAAAATATGATAGAAGAGATTTTACCTGTTTTAATTGTATCGGCCACGTTGCAAGTTTTGATGATATTAATATATCCTCATAACATTAATGTATTTACATCTGGAGAATGTCACACAGGGGTCTGGTGCTGAGGTTGGCTAAGGGAGTCAAATCAAACATCGTTACGATTTGGAAGACAGATCTGGGGATATTCTCCACTATAACATCTACTGCCTCCTCGATGTTTTCACGGTAATTCTGGGGGCTGTTTGATGTCTGAAAATGGTTGAATTGAGATGGAATTATTGGTACAGTTATTGTGAAATTTTCTGTAAAACATCGAGTAAGCTATCATAACGATTGTGTTAGATACCGGATTATTGCAGTATCCGCACAAGTCATTACCACCGATAAATAAAGTGAACAGTTTCCAATCATTTTCAAAATCAACATTCCTGGTATCTGCCTTCATCAGTTGAACCAGCTGTCTGGCTTGATTCGGCATATGTCTGAAGATCAAAATAAAATATTTACATGTGCCGGCTCGATGGCGCAGTATTCTATATCTCCAATGTAGTTAAAGGAAACAACGGTCACAATGATTAATTAGAAGCTCTCTCGAAGGTCGATCTAATAAAATCGTTAGATCTACACCTGCCCTTGTCCAGAGCACGTTAATTTTGATCTGAGTGAAACCGAATCTTAGCGCCCTTCCCGAAATCACAATACCAAGCTTAGAAATTTACCAATTACTAACTTACACATTTCTTCCGCCGGGTTGTGCCACATTGAACCATGCGTTGTGACTGTATTGTAGAGACCAGCAGGTGGAATATCCAGCTAACTCACCGCCGAACTCATGCATAATATCTGTAAAATGATCAGGAGGTCCAATTCGAGTACATGTAATTTATTATGAAGTCACAAAGACCAAGCTACAATCGAAACAGTGAAGGACAGTTTTTTACACAAGGCTAAATGGACACTAACTTGGGAGACTTATCCATCCGTCGTTCATATTTCTATCGTTACCAGCCCTAATGGTTTCAAATAGAAAAAGCATATATTAGTATGGAGGATTTTATGTTATCATTGACAGTAAGTAATAAATCCCATGATGAGAAACCTACGTCCATGCTTCTCCTCGTCTCTCCAGGGCAAGCTCTAGAAGATTTCTAGCTCCACAACCATTTCCCGCCTGAAAGAAACGTTTATTGCGGTTTGACGGTGATTAAATAACAATTTGACCAATTCTTTCAATTATTTTCTGAAGGTAAAACGAAATGAATATATATTCACCGTGATCGAGTCACCAAAAGCTGCAATGACTTTTATGTCGGCAGGTCTCAGTTCATGCACTGGGTAAAATATTTAAATGATATGATTAGGCTGAATAAAAAAAGGTTTCTTTATTGACACCTGAGAACAGCGGTGCGAACGCGGGCGTTTTCTCTGCGCCTGAGTAATATGTGGTAACGTTCCTTCAGCCTTACATGTAATTTTACTGATTAAGATTAGTCATAGTGTGTCTCCATATGGAGAATTCTTTTACAGATCCAGAAATGCAATTATTTCACACAATGTGAGACTATACGGTTTAAAACTAATTGTAAATAGATTAAAGTAATTGCCTGATGTTGGAACTGTAGGAGAAGGGCTGAACGACGACGGGTCGCATCGATATTCTATATCCAGCATGTCATTCTGCGGCAAAATTTGTTTGTAGAATTGTAGAGAATATTTTCTGATTAACGTTATATATATGCCATGGCATGTTATATGTCGGATTTGATGGATAGTGACATACCTCGACTTTTGCCACCATCGCAGCTCTTTCTTCTAACTCCTTCTGCAGAACAGGAGAGGCCTTGATTTTCATGGCGCTGTTGAGGATGGTGTTCTGAAATTTGAGATAGGCCTCCTCCGCCGTCTCATCTTTTATTCCTCCTTTGCTTACTCCTAGACGATGGGTTATCAAACAAACCGTAAATACCTCATACCATACATTTACAAAATAAGAAGATTTTGTAGTGTGAAGAACCAGAATTCAAATCACCATTGGATGCCTTAATGAAGAGACACACAGCTAAAACCAGAAACCTTCTGGAAATCATTTTTCAGAACTGTTCCATATAACTGTAATTCTAATGGAAATATGGCAATCCGCGCTCATAGCACGGACTCAAATGGATTGTAAGACCACCGAAGGAATCAGATGTGAACCTTAGTCCTTTTACAAGTAGCACAGCATTAATCATAAAACATTGATGTAATCAATCATTCTTAGACTTCGTTCGAATTGTATAACATCCGTCCAAAATATTGATACACATGTATCAATGTATCAATAATATCTGAATAGACTGATCAACGCGAGTCTCATTTGCCTTAGTTTTTTTAACCTGTTTACGTGTACGGAGGTGATTGACCGTATTATTATAATTTCGCTGATCGCTTTTATCAAATGATATGTATATGTAATAATCAACATTCGGCAAGTTTCACTTTGCGGTTGAGACAACCGTGATGTCTTTTCCACCTAAACTACAGGGACTAGGTTGACGAAACTCTATATACTGCTAATTAAGGATCACTTGTACATTGAACATGTAGTTCATATCGGCTGTCAACAATTCCTATCATTCGATTCACTTCATTTGTTAGCTTATAAGTTAACGCGGGGAATTACTGATTGTCATGTCTCTTTATTTTCTCAGGTTGGAAACACTCAGAAGTACATGGAAGTCTTCGGCCGACCGGGTTCTACATTTTAGCAGCAGCGGGTAAAGATACAAACTAGTGACAATCAGCGCACCTAGAAGCAGTTAAATACTGACTTGGTTTTTAATGCTACAAAAACAAAACACACATTTTCCCAACATATTTATATATAGATATATGATGTGAATTAAACAAACCAGTTGTAATAAAATTCCATATGGCCATCTATATAGAACGTCGCGGTATTACAAGTCAGTTAATACTTGTATTCAAATACCCCGGATTCATACTAACACTCAATTTGTATCTCACGGCACAGTTTGCAGAATCTCACTGTTTTAGGTAAACAAAAATCTACTCTTTGCGCTAAATATGCTGAATATTCCTGTCAGCACATTGCTCACAATCACAATTGTCCCATGATCCTATGGATTCTTGGTCTCTATCAAACTCGGACAAGTCCACCGTAGAACAAGAACACGTGGAGGCGTCCTCGCTCGTCTCAGATAGCGCGTTTTTCTTAGCCCTCAGATACAATTTCCTGCACAGGGGTACTGATAGACTGATTAAAAGAATCACCAAGCATGAGAGTGCTATGATTGATAAAAGTATTATTGCATCCACGTATAGGCTCTGTGCTCCTCCGGTCACCTCATCAATCTCCTTGCTTCCGTCTTTTCTCAGTTGCGTGCCATGGACGAACAATTTATCCAGGTCCTCTTCATTCTCATCCATTTTTGTCCCTTATATATTAACAAATTGAAGGTTCAGGACTGATCCCAAAATTCATGTCAGAATTATCTACGCGCATATAGTATATAATATATTTTCCCACAAGAGAAACCGATATTGAGAATGAATAATAGTTTGATTTGTTTGCCATTCTAATTAGTTTGATACACGGAACTAAAACTAATTAATCATGCATGCTGATATCGAAAACCAATTTTCAAGGCATGCCTACCTTCTCTTATAAGTATAGGCGGATTTTCTTATATTCAATCTAAGAAAACTCACCTCACTATATTCCGGATAGTTTCTGCCGATTTAATACGTTTCATTTAATTTATAATTGCTTTACACTTTAATACTGTCCTACTGAACTTTAAATGTACTTATATCCCATTGGCGTTCAAACGCTACGGCAGGTACTTTTATTATGATTAATGAGTGAAACTGATATCAGTATCTGGTGCTTTGCGGGGTAAGATTATTTAATGAAACAAACAGAGCTCCTTCTTGTGTAGAAAAGTGGCCTTAACGAATGCTGAAGTGCCGAGGAAACCTGTGCTCGACCAAAGTGCAATAACCTAAAGGGATTCGGATGTGTTATGAGCCGGCACGAAACAATTCATAGATTGATATGTAGGGCGTAGAAATTTACAGCTCGACTAAATGCATGTATCGACACTTCTTCACCGTCTTCATAATCTAACTGATAAAACATTTTCTGTCGGGGTAATGCAACGATTCTATAAAAGAAGACATAAATGTACATGTACTTGCATGTACTTGTACTCAATGCACCAGATGTACACATGTCTACCTCCTCTGATTACTAATTTTTGTCGCAAAATGTATATCTCTATTAGAGCCATACATCTTCGTATACCCGATTCGCGAATTATTTAAGCGATAGTTATATTAAAATCGCTGTGAGTATGCTGATCACTTTATTTATGCATGCGAAGCTAAATGCTCAAAAAGACTTACATGTGTAAATCAGTTCTATAGAAACTAGAATAAATAAGAGTTAAATGTACATACTCTTATCAACAATGACTGAAGCGGTGCCTTTATTCTAATTCGATTACAAATGTACATCACTTGAGTGAATTACTAATAAATAATAAGTGTCCATGATAAGATCTCTATAACCGATGCTAAACTAAACCCCGACTGATTATTTAAAATGACTAGCAAGACGGGCAGATTTATAGTCAGCCCTTAGCGAGACGAACGAGAGCAGCACAGTTTTATCTATTCCCGCCTGAAAATATAAAAAAAATATAACAGAACGATTGTAGTTAATCAAATGAAGCTCAAACGTAGTGCATTAAGTGCATATGTACCAACTTTTATTCTGATTACGACAAATCGACACATATAGGTCGGATTAATGAGCTTACTAATTGTTCCCCAGAGCAGACTTGGTGGAGATTCTCAGGTACAACAACCAGGAGATTACAAAGAGAATGCAGGGTATCGAACAACTGAATTACTACAGGAATCTGGAACTCGTTCACACATTTTCGGTATTCATTCACATCACAAATCCCCAACATAGCGCCTAAAATATAATCATAAAACGAACGATATTTATATTACGCATATCCCTTGATAAATACAACGAAATGAAACGGTTTTATTTGCTACTGGTAAATTCATTCTTACCCATCGAGTTGAATTGGAATTGCTGTAGATGTTCATATACCACTCGATGGAATCTAATACCGAATTCTGTCAAAACTGCTTCGACATTCTTCCCGTCGAGACCCTCATGTAGCCCGTCCTTCTGACTCTGTATGTACTTTACTACTTTCTTGCAAGCCTGCGATATACAATGGTCAATGTCAACATAATTGAATCAGCGTGCAAGGAAAGCGGGACCATGCAAATGATAACCAAGTATGCGTACTGGGGAACACATAGCCATATCGTCATCTTCTGGTTTATAATCGGTCTTTTTCTGCTCAGTCGTTAGAATAAACTTCACCCAGCCAGCCATCGCCGATATAGTTCTGCATAAATATATTAATCAACAGCTTCAGAAATGATGGGGGATCACAAAGAGTTAAAGAAAATAGGAAGCTCATAGCCTACCTATCCAATCCAATATCGAGTTTGTTTTCCATTGATTCCATGATTTCTCTCTTTTTATGTAGAGACTCGACGTGTTTTGGAGACGAGCTACAATTGACATGCGAAATAATTTCTGACTATGATATTTCGTATCACAGTATTTCTTTTGTAACTTGTAATTACAATCCGTACTACAAAACATTAAATAAGCACAAGCAGTCTCAACAACATGTACAAGCACCCACGTCAAATAAAGCAGCTTCAAGGCCTTACCTGACCATTGGTATGAGACTGTCACTGAATTGTTTTTCAAACAAATGGAACATTGTGTTAGCCTGACCAACGACGTCAAAGAAATAGATTTCCGGCTCCGTTTTGGGGTCAGCAAGAGGAATAGCTAGTAGAAAATAGACCACATACTAGAATTCGAATCATACGTATTCATCTACCAGTCTTAAAAGAATAGTAAACTTGAATACGTGTTATCATTACTAACCCTGTAATCCAAGTTCTAGAGCGTAATCGATGTGTTCGATGCATAACTTCTGCACTAATATATCGAATATATTCCCAGCGTTATTAGCCATTTCTGACCTGCCAGACAACTACGAAAGACAGTGACATATTAATATACCAGGGTATTCACTACGAGTATCTCATAATTTTTGTCGACATCACTTTGATGTCGTACCAATTTGCATCGTTTAAAGGCCAGCTTCGTCTCTTGCAGTAAATTAATGGCGACCTCTTGGCTTAGAAAGGTCTCTCCACCATAATTCTCTATGGTAGGACCTAGATTAAGATTCGCCTTGGCACCGATAAGACCCTGCAGATCTCTTCGTAATTCGTGGATCCTGCATGCAAATAAACAAGTACATTGTACTACTACAATTAAAAAGACAGTCAAGTGTGATTGTGCTCAATTGTAACGCTATTATGCCGATCCTGACCCTCCAGACTGGATCTGCTTTTTGCTGTGTTTCTTTCCATGATAGTATCGAGCAAGTATCGCCGCAGACTTTTCTTGGAGAAACTGACTTTCATCTCTGTTATAATAATAAGGATTTGTGTATGTATTATGATGGCAGAAGCATAAAATAAGAAAATAAAAATAATCCCAAAATCGACGTGTGACTTACGCTATATAAGTTTGAAGATAATCACTAAATATAGATTTAGTGGCTTTGGCTAAGAAAGCTGCGTCGTTTCCCAATCTATACTGATGAAGCTGCTCAGACAGCGTAGTGGTTCTGCAAAGGAGCGAAAATAAATGCAAATTGTAAAACAGCTATTAGTATGATTAGAACATTACCAAGATTACCATGGAAAAGATCGCTTACTTTTGAAATAAATTAAACAGGTTTTGTAAATATCGTTCGAGTTCCCGTTTATCTCCTAGTTGGCTGGCTAAGTAATGCTGAAAAAAAAACGAAAACGAATTTTGAGTATTGGTTTTAAACTTTAAAGTATATCAAGCAATAATCAGAAAAGCACTATTCCCCTTACTTTAATCTTGATCTCGTATATGTGTCGAACAAACTTTGACATAACGTTTTCTGGATTTGAAAACACTTCGCATATGACAATGTTAGTTCTTGCACACAATGGCGGGATGACAGCAAATATGTCTTTGCCAGTAAATGCATGCTGCAATATATAAAATAAGAATATTGAATACACATTGTATACTAACTAATAATAGAAGACACGTACCCCATAAATTCATTCTATAATGGCAGACATACCTTCAGATTTTCTTCGATGAATAAATAAATACATCTATTATATCCCTGTGAAACATATTATTTGTCATCAAGTAATAAAAAATATAAAATAAAATGGGAGATAAGTTGAATCAAAGAGTTAATCAATTGTTTTCTAACAATAGCACGTATTTTATTACTTTGAATTGGGAAAGAGTAGCAGCCAAGCGTTTCATCTTTCGTTTGTCACCATCTCGGTAGGCATCCCCAAAGTCACTAATAAGCTGTGATTCTATCTTATCGTATTTGACTAAAAAGAAAAAGAATGTGTCAAATTTTAATAATAAGTTGATGACCCAGTGTAAATTGTTTGTTAGTTGTACACCGACTCGTTTAATGTAACTTAAAATCGTACTAGAAATCTTCGTTCGGGCTTTTTCAAAGCTGAAAAGTTCGGAGAAACGTTCATAAAAGCAGTGATAGTTGATAGTAGAGTTGTCAAAATGGTTAAACGACAATATCCGTTATCATGGTGGAATTTTAAACACACACCTCGAGCCCCCGGGTAATTCCTGGGATATCAAATACAATTTTTGTATAACATCAGCAGCGATAAATATCTATAGGAAGCAAAAGATAAATATGAATACGAGGCCAGGATATACGGTCCATCAAATTTGCAATGCATGCTAAAGATACACGAAGACAACGGAAAACCTTGTCTCTATCGGTGAATATATCTGATGTTGGTTGACTGGTTTCAAGAAACTCTGAGAAGTATTTCATAAGAAGCTGAGCCTCTGCTGCTCTTGTGCGTGGAGTGTTTACACCCTCCAACTGATCTCCAAGGTGGACCACCTTCGTTGCAACAAAGTTAATTCGCTCATCTAGAGCTTGAAAGTGGTTGAAAGCTACCTGTAAAAGAGCATGGATACATGTATGTAAAAGGCGACACATATCTGACAGTAAAGTGAAATATTCAGAACTATCGATGGAAAATTACATGGTTGGATCCCTTCGAACGATTGACTAACTTACCTGGTTATGTTTTTGAAGCTCGGTTACCTTCTGCCAATGAACCTTCTCTTCATCTTTACAGGTAGATTCTAGTCTCTCGATATTCTTTTGAACTTTAACATTCATCTCTTTCAGATTTTTAATGGTCTTCTCAAACGCAGCATGAAGAACCATGGGATCAAAGTCTTCTGCTTTTGTCCTTGACACACCTCCAGTTGTCCTCCATGCCAGTCTTTCAACAAACTCATCAGAGTCAAATGGATCCTAAGAAATGATTGGAAATCTTTTACATTGGCCAATACCTTTACATTGGCCAATAGGCCTAATACATGTAGCAGTATGATGGATAAAGGGGAACAGAGGTGTCAAGTGTATTTGTACAAAGACGCGAATAATGTACCTGTTCTAACTCTTCCAAAGACATCTTCGGTTGATAATATAATTATTTGTTACGACATATTGTCTAAATCTTCATTAGAATGAGTTATATCTTGCAAAATATTATCAATTTGGCGAATTTCTTTGACCAGGAAAACACCTCTATGTGTAAGCGTCATCATATCATGCGTACTATTTGGCGAATCACAGCGCTCGTTACAATAGCCACTATTTGTGTATTCGCCATATCAAAACAGGGCAAATTGTTAAAGAGTACGTGGCATAATGCCTGAGTAGGAATAGTTTTGGACTTTAAATTAGTATTTGATGGGTGCATAGCTGATGCTTTTAGTATCTTTAAAATAGGTAAGTTTCATTGAGGCGAAAATGCAGTCTCTTTTACCTCAGATTTGTCCGCAAACATACCGGGATGCACATGACGTTCTCCGCATTTCCCATGTTTATACTTAAATTGTCTCACTCTTTATGCAATTCTCCCGTTCACGCTATATAGTGGCACATGTGGGTCTTTTGAAAGTTTGGGAGGCTTTTAAGAGTTGATGTAACATTGGTTTTTTACATGAGAGGGAAAAACTCTCCCTTCTCTTATGCCGTTCCCTTGTATTCAAGAGAACTTTAGATGCATTCAAACATTGATTGATTTTCCGAACTACATGTACATGTATGTGTCATCACATGTCGTATAAGCCTAGTACCCGAATGAATGCGCGTATTGACCATACCTTGTTATTGCATTCGATTATGTTTAATTCTTTTCCTCAGACAGCTACCATGAAGACGAAAAGAATTCTAGTTTCATGTGTTCTGATATCAGTGCTAATAGCAGAGACTGTAGCCCAAGATGTGAATCATAATAGTAGAAGTTCTAGTGCTCAAAAAGAACACAAATCAGCTCAACATCCTAATGAAGGTATTGTAAATCAGCCCTCTGATGATGAAGCACCTAGTCAAGGAAGGGAGGAAATACTAGTTGAAACAAGAAATGTGGATACTCAAAGAGACAAAAGCATTCCCAAGAACCAGATTCCTAAACAACAGGTAGTGATCTTAGACTCACCGGATATTAAACATGAAGCCCCCACACCTGAAGAAGATGGATCTCCACCATATGAAGAGCGCATGGATACTCATGCAGATTTAAACAAGGATAAAGCTGATAGGAAAATCAAAGTGACGGTTATTCCACGAGGTTCCATGCCTCCAGAGCCACACAGAGACGTGCATGAAAAGGAACCTGCGAAACAAGACGATGATGTGCAAATGCAGATACCTGCGCCTTCCACCAATTCAGATGCTTTCGAGGAAGAACCTGTCGATGGAAACCTTAATGCTGGTGAAGATGAAGAAGTTTTTCAGGCTGAGGATAATGACCCGCTCGAACCTGTCAGAAGGACAACAAGAATCAAATCTGATGAAGAAATTCTGGCGGAGATGAATTTCCACGATGTAGTGAAAGATGTGGCTAATGCCCATGACATCAAGCAAATAATAAGGAAGAAAACTGCGGACAATGTTCTACAAACGACTATACTATTCAAGCCCGATCGATACGGCCGTGTGAAGAGAGATAAATATATACAGACAAGAAGAAATGACAACAACGTGTATCTTGACTATGATTCAGACTTTGAAGACATACCTGAATTAGTGACGCACAAAGAGGTAGTTGAGGAATTTGAGAAGACCGGCAAGGTCGGTGTTGAGGAGACTGTTGAACCAGAGAATGAGGAAGAGGAAGACATGACTGAAGATGACAGAAGAGCAAAAGCTTTGTTCGAGCAGGCCCAACTCCTTATTAATTCTACCCTTAAAAAAACAGTCCTAAAGTAAGTGCAAATTAACGCCAGTTGTAAGAGTTCTCTCATTATCAATTCATCACAAGGCAGTGTCACTCTTCTATAATGTAATTTGATTTTTGTAGGGCATATACGTATTTGAAGGAAGCAGCGGAATTAGGTCACGTTAAAGCTAGAGAACATGTTGCTGAAGCTCATCTTTTCGGCGACTATCTCAATCAAAATATTACCAAGGCTCGAGAAATGTATGAAGAACTGACCATGGAAGGATCTCCTAGAGGTCAAATGGTAATGCTTTTCGTAACAAATTATTGTAAATTCCCCTACTTACATTACAAATTTACAAATCAATTTACCATTTTCAATCATTCATCTTTATTTTCATTCCAAATAGGGTCTCGGATTTTTGTCCACAGCCGGTATCGCAAAAAATTCAAGCCAAGCTAAAGTAAGTTTATGCTTCTTATCTGATAATCTTACTCATTTATCCTCCATTGTGTGGGTAATGAAATGAAACGTACTCATATATAAATGCCGATATTTCTATTTCTGATTGCAGTCCCTAGTGTATTTCACATTCGCTGCTCTTGGTGGTGACCCACTTGCTCAAATGGCTTTGGTAAGGCAGACCAGTTCTTTTTCTGAGTTAAATGAGATTACTGTGTATAGTAGCTTTAGGAAATTGGTTTACCAAGATGTTGTCTTTTCATTCAGGGTTATCGTTATTGGTCAGGAGTTGGTGTCGAAAACAATTGCGAAACTGCCCTAACCTATTACAGAAAGGTAGCGGCTAAAGGTGAATAGCTCTATTTAGTTTGTCACTTATACACCGAAAACATAATAGCACTGTCGTTTCCCATCACCAAGATTACATCTTTCATTTTAATTAGTTGCGGAGGAAGTGTCACTATCGGGAGGTTCTGCCGTTCAGAGAATTCGTCTGCTCGACGAGTTGGAGTCGCCGGGGGAACACAGTGGAATGCTCGATGATGACCTAATTCAGTATTATCAGTTTCTGGCAGATAAGGGAGATGTGCAGGCTCAAGTCGGACTAGGTCAATTATACTTCCAGGGGGGACGTGGCGTCGAAATAAATCCTGAGGTAGATAGAAATGTATACCATTGACAGCACATTTACTGTCGTATGTGATGTCAATTTCTCCCTGTCAATGATGATGTTATAACTTTATCATCAGAGGGCAATGAACTACTTCCTACATGCAGCGGAGGCAGGGAACGCGAATGCCATGGCTTTCTTAGGAAAGGTTTGTATTCAAAGTATTTTATCAACGGATTCAGTATGTCTACAATAGCAATATTTGTCTTTCATTGCCATGTGAATAAAATGATAACATTTTCATGCAGATGTACTCCGAGGGTAGCCCTGTTTTGAAGGCAAATAATGACACTGCTTTCGAATACTTTAAGAAAGCTGCCGATAAGGTATGGATTGGGTGATTTTACAGTGTATCAGTACAATACATATTTTGAGGCAATTGATCAGTTGAATTTTACTTTTATGTGATAGGGTAACCCAGTCGGACAGAGTGGTTTAGGTTTGATGTACCTCTACGGAAGAGGAGTAGATCAGGATTATGCCAAAGCCTTCAAATACTTTTCGCTTGCCGCTGACCAAGGCTGGGTAGATGGTCAATTACAACTAGGAATTATGTATTTCAGTGAGTTCATCTATAATTGTCATGTACATGTAGTTGTAGGTGTGGGGCTAGTGAATTTTGAGTCACACGTGGCACTCTGAATATCTGAATGTGACATTTCAGGTGGACTTGGTGTGAGGCGAGATTATAAAATGGCTCTGAAGTATTTTAGCCTTGCTTCACAGTCTGGTCACGTGCTAGCTTTTTATAACCTAGCTCAGATGCATGCGACTGGTACAGGCGTTCTGCGGGCCTGCCACACAGCTACTGAGGTACGTGTAATCATGGGATCAACGAATACAATTTCATCTCGGAAAACGTCTTCACATTTGTGATATAATTATACTACTTGCAGCTTTTTAAAAATGTGGCCGAGAGAGGTAAATGGTCGGAGATGCTGATGGACGCGCACATGATGTATAAGGAGGATAACATAGATGGCGCCCTCCTCAAGTACACTCTCTTAGATGAGCTCGGCTATGAGGTGGCTCAGTCTAATGTAGCTTTTATATTAGATCAAGGTAACCGTCCCCTGTTTAGCTATTATCTCGAAGATCAATCATACTGAATATCATGCATCGTGTTGATTTCCCTGTCATCTGATCGTGTTATTTTTTATTTAGGTGAAAGTAGTATGTTTCCTATTAATGAAACATATCAGCGTGCCCTGTTGAACTGGAACCGAGCCGCCAGTCAGGGTTACACAGTAGCTAGGGTAAAGATAGGCGACTATCACTATTACGGATATGGCACTGAGATCGACTACGAAACTGCCGCGTCTCACTACAGAATGGCATCTGAACAGCAGCACAACGCTCAGGCCATGTTCAATCTGGGTTATATGCACGAGAGAGGACTTGGCCTCAAACAGGTAAGAGGAGAAACAGTTCTAGGTTTCCAAACACACCAGAATCTATGAACTACTTCACCTCTTGATTCCTTTTCATGGCATGATTGTGTTTTACTCTTTTTAGGATATACATTTAGCCAAGCGATTTTACGACATGGCCGCTGAGACTAGCACCGACGCTCAAATACCAGTTAGTTTGGCTCTGTGCAAGTTGGGCCTAGTTTTTGGGGTAGAATATTTCAAAGATTTTAATGTAAGTTGACAACCAGCAAAAATCTCTCTTTTTTTAATCGATGATCATCATTCTTTATTATCCACATAATGCTCTGACATTTACCTTTTCCTTATTTACCAGATGGCAGATGCGTCCCAAAAAATATTCGACTCATTGGATGTGAGATTTTACTTCGGTCCCCATTGGGACCTTTACCTAATGACATTTTTGGCAGTGCTGATGGGATTCATCGTTGTTGTGCGTCAGCAGTTTAGATAGAGCTTACCTCCTCTATTTAATTAGTGAAAGGCGTCAGCTGAACTGTTTCTGTGAAATCGTCGCCAGACATCATGTGTAATCTAAAATCCTCCGAGTTTGATGGGAAGAGAGCAGCTGAGACACCTTTCCTTTCGATTGTGATATTCAAATGTCTGATAATAAGTATCAAGTTGATGATGTAAATTTCTGTTGAATGTGTCTGA
>JAXGGS010304063.1:0-13983 GCA_035585475.1 Armandia brevis
GCGGCCCTTAGATAACGTGGTGAGGTCGGGGCAGCCCATAGATAACGTGGTGAGGTCGGCACAGCCCTTAGATAACGTGGTGAGGTCGGCGCGGCCCTTAGATAACGGGGTGAGGTCGGCGCGGCCCTTAGATAACGTGGTGAGGTCGGGGCAGCCCATAGATAACGTGGTGAGGTCGGCACAGCCCTTAGATAACGGGGTTTGGTCGGCGCGACCTAGAGGTTAAGAGGTTAGGTCGGCGCTGCCCGGAGTTTACTAGCTAGAAAAAAAAATCCCCTAAACCGATTCTCATATGAGAAATACCCCCTAAAAGTGCCTAAAACCCCTTAAAATGGGCAAAATATTTTTAAAAAAAGGCACCAGCCGCCCATACTGATTCGCTGGCCCGCAGCCACCCCAAATTCCTGGTGAAAAAAAAAAATTGACCTGCCGCCTGCACTCTTCCTCTCAGGCAGATAAAAGCCTGAGAAACAACTCGTTAATTTTATTGGGCCTAAGTGGTCTATATATGCAAATAAATCATTGAAACTGTGAGTATAAGACATTCTGTTTACATAATTGGACATCAAGCCTAGTATAATTGCAATGGCAATAGTTTATTTGCAGGAGACGGAGTATGTACATTGTCATACATCAATCTTTATCTTTGCGATTCAAATTATTTCTTATTCATTGATTTTTAAATATCAATTTGGACTACTTTTCCAGTGGAAGAAATATACATCGTAATTAATCGTTTAATATGCATAGTGCGCGTAAGTTTTGATAAGCAATCAAATCCTAGAAGATGCTTGGAATTAAGCTATGGTGTTGTGCCTGGTGCCATGTCAATGTGATTTCAGGAAGCGCTTCGAGTTTTGAAAGTTGGGTTGTTATTCTATGACTTTGAGATACTCAGGATTCAAGCTATCCGGATGAAGGTAGGCCTCGCTTTCACGAGATACGCCGGTATCTGGAGGAAGTGGGTGTGGGTAGGCACTTCTGTCTCGATTTACTCCCGTATTTGGTGGAGGCGGGTGTAGGTAGGCACTGCTGTCACGTGGACATCCGGTATTTGGAGGAAGCGGGTGTAGGTAGGCACTGCTGTCACGTGGACCTGCGGTATTTGGAGGAAGCGGGTGTAGGTAGGCACTGCTGTCACGTGGACATCCGGTATTTGGAAGAGACATGTGTAGGTAGGCTCTGCTGTCTCGTGGATTTCCGGTATCTGAAAGGTCTGGGTTTGTGGAGGGACTGATGTCACTGGATTCCTCAGAGTCGGTGTGAGCGCGCCCGGTTGTGATTTCAAGGGGGCGATTGTGAGCTTCGCCGTAGATATTCTCATTCTCAAAGCTAACAATGGGCTCATTACCACCAGGTTTAGAGCTGGCTATAGCTTGCTTGTATCTTAAACCAAAGAACACACCGACGATGCCTGCAATTAACAGTATGGGAACCACCACTCCTGCCACTATAGCTCCGACCGGAACAGCCGATACAGAAGATACATCCCAGAAGGGGAGAAGATCAATCTGCATAAAACAACAATATCCTACATTATTATATATAGAGACCAAAATATATAGACCATATAATATTAGTAAAATGTTTCTCAGATGCCGCCGCACGACTGGGAACCCCCCGCTTAAATCCTTCTTTTTAAGTTTTTTAGACAGCCCGCAAAACCTCCGAGGCCGAAATGAAAGAAAAGGGCCGCGTCCGGAACCATCTCTGATCGAGCAAAACAAAAAGGCCACACCATCTCCATCAAATTAACCCCCTATATAAGAGTTAATTTGATGCATTGTGAGTGGAGTCATTTTTTGTATGCCTAAATACATGGAAAAACATAAAGAAAACCGCCTGCACCACCCCCCAGTCAAAAATAAAAGACGGCCGTGACACTATCGTGACTGAAAAAAAGGGGCGCCACCGCACCACCGATAGGCGGTAAATACTAAATAAATGCTGCCCGCACCTCCGAGATGAAAAAATAACAGTCTGTGCCACTATAGAAAATCGAAAAACATTTTATTAATTTCATGGGCCATAGAATTACATTTGAACTATCCAAAATTACCTGATAACTGAAGTCAGTTGTCAGCAAAGCATTATTTATCACTGTGACTGTGATGTTGACATGGTCAGATTGAACTTCCAGGTTCAGGTCACTTCCATTAATTGGTATGGAGAAATTGTAAAAGAAACAATACCCTTTGGGAATGCAGTAACATTCTGGTAGGAGACAATCTTCTGAGGTTGCCTAAAATGCAGGCATTTTACCATATCATAATATAAAGATTTGACATATTCATTAATGAAACTAGGACAATATGAATCAGCAGAAAAAGAACCCTTATCAATCAGTAATCAACGTACTTTATAATAGATCACGCTAAGTTGACCCTCTTTGTAAATAAGACTTGAATTGCTTTTGTCATGCAACTTCCAAAGAACAGATTCTAGTCCAGAGTGGTAATCAAAAGCGGTGAAACTGATGCTACGAAAATGAATCTTTGAGTTAACATATACCTATCATCAGTATCACCAACCTAGGGTTACTTGTCTATGCGGTATTACCGTAAACCATATTCATCAATTGTGTCATTTCCGAAGACTTGATCATGTTCATCAGCGTGAAGCCATAGATCTTCTATAACCGGGGGACTAGAATCGACATGGACTAGGATAGAATCCACCATTTTGTGATCCATCACATCTGAAGCTTGTAGGTAAAACGTGAGGGATTCTCCATCTTTTATCTGTTGTTTTATGTAAACCTCCTCCTATAGAAATAGCATATACAATCAATGTTATTTTAACCAAATCCAGTTGTAATGATCAGAGCATCAGATAAGGTTACCTTGAATATTAAATACAATTGTCAACAAATGCTGACGGCATAAGCAGTATTGCGATTCGAGTATTCGTAGTTTTTTTGAAACTTAAGTTCAAACTTGGCCATGAAATCGTTGTTCCTACTTATAATTATAATTATAATTACAGACCTTCGAACAAGGGTAACGGGAGGGAGCTGATAAATTCAGCTAAGGTTACAGGAGAGGGCGACGTTAATACTTTCAACTAGTGAGAAGGCGGGTTTAATATATTTAATGATTTGACACACCTCAATATTTGGAGTCAGGTTCCATTCCTGAGTAGGTCCAGGACTGCCTCTCCCTCCCTCCTCATCTACATGAAGCTGCCAGTAGAAGTTTGTGACACCTCGTACATTAGGGATTCTCTCACGTGACCTGACGCCAGGGGGCTGTCCTGTCGCATCCTCAAACAGCAGGTCAGCGGGGTCATGAACCGATGATTGGCCAATAGGAGCCAAGAGTCCATGCTGGTGGTGATGCTCATTAGCATATCTTCCGTCCCAGGCAATATGAACCTTAAATATATTATAAGTTCAACCTCGCTCGTAACGTTCACAACCCATTCTATGGTGTTTTCATTAAGATCTTGTCTAGCCCTCTTGCATCAAGATTGAGTAAGGATAATTTGATAAATGTGAAGAAATAGTGAACTTTGCAAAACATTCCAGGGCGCAGCCTTATCCTACTGATTTGAAAATAAATGCTCAATATAATTATTCAAAAAATATATGCAGTTTTTTTATTTGAAGTCAACTTACATATTCATTCAAATCGGTGATCCAAGAAAATTTTGTAATGGGAGATGCTGATCTGATTCTTAGCGGATGATCCTTTCGTGCAGAAACCTCAGTCCCGGCATCGTATAGGAGGAATCTCCTGGCCTGTATTATATTTCCAGCATGTCCATGTGCTGCCGTGTCATCTTCAACTGTCAGTAGGATATTGTACATTCCTAAAAAAAACTTATGTGATATTATCATCGAATTTATGAATCGTTTGTCTAATGTTTAAAACAAATAGACAGGCATCTAACCTGTTCCACTTAGTTCCAAGTTAAATGAGGCTTTGTTGATTGTGTCTTCAAATACTTCATTAAATACTGGGTCAAAGTTGTAATTTAAATCCCCTCCGAACTTTTCTAATTTGAATATCATCACCTGATATTTTGCCACTCCTGACAATTCATCAAACCATCCGCCCCATGTCAGACTAGTGATACTCTGTGAAAACGATATCATACAAACCACCAAACCAGGCATCCTAAAATATGCGTTATGTTTTAGTAACAACATTTATTGAATAAGCAATTTATCTACCTGATGGGTAAAATGAAAGCCAACGTCAAGCCAGTTCTTTTCACAATGACAATGTGTAGGGGGCTCAAAATCAAACACGATAACACTTGCAAGATTCGTTTCTATTCCTTTATAGGTGTGGGATTGTGGAATGGGGTTCAGATTTCCATTATCAAAGTTAAGCACGGTGACAGATCCTCCGTTGGTTGCAAAATACTCGATATTCAATCTACAAATTCAGCGTTCAAATAAAGTATTTGAGCAAGTTACAATTGTAACCATATATATTCGCATATTCATTAGCCTCGATGATAAATATGCAAACATCGGTATACAAACCTGTCAGTATGTGACACACTGGTTTCAATTGGGATGGTTTTGTTGCAAATTAGAAAAGGAGCAGCGTTGATATGACCTATGGAACATTCATTCGTCAGCGATAACCGTAATTGATTCCCTAAATTATTAAGATAGTTCCTGATTACAAAATTGCTATGGTATAGTTTCTAGTTGTGTCAATTGCGTCTAGACTATAAAAAAAACACTTTCATTACCAGACCAAAATTGCCAACGGATGCCAGCATTTATAACGCCAACCGAAAAACTATCTCTATCAATGTATCGCGGGAAAAACTGATTTCCTGTGTTGACGCCTTTGAACGCAGTTTCAATGTAAAACTAAAAAGGAATCACAGCATTGGAAATACATCTCCCAAGATAAAAGTTACAGAGCTCGGGATTTGTGTCTTATATACGTGTCCTGCAGCATAAACTTTCTAACTTTCAACATAAGTAAAGCATACGCTTAAATGTGTGGCATGTTGTCTAGAGTAAACTTCCCGCGGCGATGTTCCAGACGCATGGCAGGCCACACTATCTCCAACATATATGTCTTCGTGTTCTATCCTAAGTGTCCTTGACTTACAGTTTACTATTTCTGGAGACTTGGTGACTGAAGTGAACAAGATAAAACTATATGTAATACTCATCAACAAGTACGATCTGTGGCCAGTCTCATATATGTAATACAACTAATAACGTTCAATACTTGAAAGGCAGTTGTCGTCACTAAATCCAGATTCACATTGACAGGTTTCTACATATCTCTCACAAGTGCCGGGAAAACAAAAGTTACTGTTCTCTCGCCATGAACAATTTTCTGAAATGTGACAAATACGCTTGACGATAGCTGTATTAAATAAGTGAATTTGAAATTGTATATGTTTGAGATAAAGGAATCTTACTGTCACATGTTTGTCTGTCGGCACTGAGGGTGTAAGCCTGGAGTCCTGGTCCTCTGTCATACTGGCACTGGGTACAAATCTGCTGGGTTCCAATGCTGCATTCTATGCTGTCTGTCTCACACATGGGCATATCGGCACAAACTAAAAACAGCGTCAAATAAAATAATGTACACGTATGATCAGACTTGATGCAAGTAACCTTGTCACTGATTTAACGTTAAGTACTTCCACACACAAACGTTAGACCAACAAGGCAGGATAAGTAATAGGTTGAGTAAAAGGAGGAAATTTACCATGTTGCACACGATGGGTGTACTGAGATTGCAGCCTAGCAGTATTTGTGACAGTTATAACAATGTTGTATTCGATTTGTTGTTGTGTGAAGTCGTACTGCATTGCGCTTCCATCGAATTCTATTGTGAACGTTTTGACAAAACAGTAGCCGCTAGGGATACAGTAACAGTCTGGTTCGGGACAGGATGCAGAATTCATCTTAAACCACAATAGTAATATACACAGCTATTATTGTTAATAATAAAGGTTTACGTAGAATGCTATTCAGATTTTCAAAATAGTTTATGCTGCGGTAAATAGAAGTACACATACAGGAAAATAATGTACAGGAAGATTTCCCTCTCCCAGCTTGATATGTGGCCTATCCACCTCGAATAATTCCCAGTGCACATTTCTAATTCCAGAATGGTAGTCGTGTGCAGTGAAATCCATATTAAATACACTGTTAAAAAACGTTTTATGATCAGAGTCAGAAGGGGAGATATAATGAAACAGACTTGGTGAACTAAACTTACTGTAGAGCTGATTGCTTGTTGGTGGACATCCTTGGTTCCCAAGTTCCTATGTTATCAGCCATTACATTAATAACAGGTGGAGTAGAATCTACATGTACTAGTACAGAATCTACAAGCTGATGATTCATCACATCAGCGGCCCGGATGTAAAATACTAAGGATTCTCCGTCATTAAGTCCTTGTTGTATAACTAAATTCTCCTATTCAAAACATAATATCAATTAAATGAACTTCAGAACCTGATACGTCGAGGATACTTTGGCAAAAACTAAGAAAGCTGGTGGAATCTGATGCAGCAATGATCCCTTATGGAAGGAATATATATATATATATAGCCTGCTAAGGCCACATAGCTTTCATTAATTGTTTCTCAGGCCCGCACGCATAGACCCAACAACCCCCTATCCCTTCTTGTTTTTTGTTTTCAACTCAACCTGCCGCACCCTCCTTCCCAGGAATATGTTTGGAAGACGTGCCACGCCATTTTCGTTTCAACGCAATCAAAATGCGGCTTCCTCTTAATCAGAGGCGAAACAAATTTGGCTTTAACATGGTCAAGGAAAGCCTACCGCACCCTACCTCAGGTATAATAAAAAAATAAAAAACTGCCCCACCTACCTCAGCCAAATTAAATTAAAAACAATATCGTGCTAACCAAGCCGTTTTCTCGGAGCAAAAAGAAGTTCAATAAACAATAAATTAACTTCATGTGTTTTCTTCGATCTCTATACCATTTGAAAACATGGATAGAATACGGGGAAAACTACTTTGAGACCGTTATTATACCGAGCGTAGCTTGGCGGCCACAGGCCGACGCATAGCGCGGTTATTTGCTGTAGCCGTCCTCACAAAATAGGCGTCTACAATTACATACCCATTTCTGGCACTGGCCACGTTCGCAAGGTTTGTGGCATAGTGTCGTAATTTTTGATGTCGTAAATTTTGTTTTTCTCTAATATTTTGTATACGCTCGGGAAAAGGCTTTGCCTTCATTATATTAACTCATTATGTTGTGTGATAGCGAAAGCTGACCTGACGATTTGGAACTAAGGTCCACTCCTCAGTGGGTCCAGGACTGCCTCTCCCTCCCTCCATGTCGACATGAAGCTGCCAATAGAAGTTTGTGATACCTCGTACATTAGGGATTCCCTCACGTGACCTGACGTCAGGAGGCTGTCCTGTCACATCCTCAAACAGTAGGTTACTAGGGTCGTGGACGCCGGATTCACTGATAGGAGCAAGTAACTGGTGCTTGTGATGGACTTCGTTTGCATATCTCCCTTCCCAGTTAACATGTACCTTAAATATAAACGGAAGTCCAATGAGCTCGAGTAGTTTAGCGTCCGGTTAGCTAAGAACATGATACGATTATTCATTATGCTCTATTTATAGTAATAGCTTATTGATGCGTACTTCAGTAGGGTTTGTGAGCCACTCGTAATTTGTTTCAGGGGATGCAGACAGGACTCGCAAAGGATTATGTTCCCTTATTGTGACATCTGTCCCGGGATCGTAGAACAGAAATCGCCTCGCCTGCACGAAGTTCCCAGCGCCCCCCTCTGTCCCAGTTCTATCGTCAATAGTAAGCAGGATGTTATACATCCCTGAAAGTAAGAATTTACAATAATGAACTAAAATTTCAGAGGTACTGAATAACGCATGTACATGTATGCTCACATTAATATTACACTCAGAACATCTATTTGACATTCATTTACACAAGCTGTAAAGTAACATCAAGAATTATAAATATATCGAATGCTTAAAACACGACAATTGCCAAGTACCTGTGCCATAATCTTCTAGGTCTAAGGATACCCCATCAATCGTACCAGGAACCGTTTTGTCGAACACAGCTTCATTAAACTGATATGATAGTTGCTGGCCGAAGGGTTCCATTTTAAAGACCATTACCTCATATTCCTTGATTCCTGACAGTTCGTCTGACCAACCACTCCACCTAACATCCACCCCACTCTGCGTATGTTAAAAGGGCAACTTAAGAATAAAAGCTTCTGTTCTTTATCGTGACATATCGCGTCATACATCGAATATTTGTTTCGCCCAAAGACACCTTACATGTTGAATATATGCAGGTCCGATGTCCAGCCAGTTATCCTCACAGTTACTCTCACTGATACAGTGAATTGGTCTTTCAAAATCAAAGGTTATTTCACTGGACGTACTGTTTTCCCGTCCGTTATAATGATGATTTCTACTTGGCTGTTGACCTGGGACTTCTAAATCATAGTTCCAAACGCGCACAGATCCTCCATTTACAGAGAAATATTCGACATTCAGTCTGAAATGGGTTGGTCAAATTTACAAAAGGCCGATTACTTTTGACTTAATTCCTTACGAATAATGATATGGATACCTATCCCCGTGTCTAATTTCCACACCAATAGCAAACGTTTCATCGCAAACCAGCACCGCCGTATTCGGATTAGTTGATGAGTGGCTCCCTGGGCATAAATGAGTGCCCAAATTAGTAGAAACACCACCTGAAAAAAATTCGAATATGTATGTTAAATGCAAATGTCACAAGCCATGTGCTGTCAAGAATCTTTTAGATACTACAAAATGCAGAGATATTTAACATAGCCTCACCCCTTACTAGTGTCAACCGTACACCGGCACTGATGACACCGATAGCAAAAGTGTTTTCATCAATGTATCTTGGAATGGGATACTCATGCGCATTAAAGCCGTGGTACTTTGATTTAAATATTGCCTGTGGAATACACGAAATGGGTTCATGAACTTGATGGAAGGTTGAAATAAATTGCCAGATATTTAACGAGAATTTGTAATTACATTCAGATGTGTTGGATGTGTTCTGGTGAATACATGGGTTACATGATTGGCGTGGTATTGACATCCTATATCGTGCAGAATATCGACACTACCACCATCTATGTGTTCCAAATGAGACTGACAGTGTGGGATACTTGGACCTCGCCCGACTTTAAAACGTTGTATATGCGTCATTATTTATGAATCATAGTGCTCCATTATAATCGTGATATTATAATTAAGAAAATAGCTACGTACTTGAGAGACAGTGATTACCAGAAAAGTCCGGCGCACAGCGACAACTACTTCTACCGTTATTGCATGTTCCGGGATAGCAGAAAGTACTGTCATGTCGCCATGAACAATTTTCTGAAATAAAAATACAAAAACTGAAAATCATCAATATTGCGAAGATATTCAGCTGAACATGTCCTCATGAAAACGTGTAATAACAAGGTTTCAGCAACGATTTCAACAGCGATTCAAATGACTATATGAAGTTGCCGTTAAATGTATCGTTGAAAGTTGGTAAAACATTCCAACACGGATTTATGAATACGGTATGACCAAATAACGTGCTAAAAATTCAGTTGATATCAGACAATACCACATCCTACTCATTCTGATTATCTTACTTATAAATCGTATGTTATTGCTGTTAAGAGAGTAAGCCTGAATTATCTTACGTATACATCGCCGTCTATCAGAACTGGGGGAATACGCCGCGAGTCCTGGTCCCCGGTCAAACTGACACCGTGCACACACTTGGTCCACTCCCGTGTTACACCAGATCTCTGAGGGTTCACACATGGAAATTTCCGCACATGCTAAAATAAAAATAAATTGAGCCATTTGATATTAGATCCGAGAATTCATGCATATAATTTGCATTTCATTTCAAATTAAATATGTACAATTATTTGTGTCGAAGTGAACGTATATCGAGAAAGAATGATGTATTGATAGTTGTTTTATCTGCATAACAACATGCTATTCACTTTGGTGATCTCGTGATATTGTTGTGAAATAATGTGTACAATCTGTTATTGCATCATTCCATTCAAACGGCCCACACTTTTGATGTTTTCAGATATAAAGTATCATATTTTACGCACCATACTGTGTTCTGCAATGAGACCAGCCGGCACTAGGACTAGACCAAATCCATCGGGCGTCCCAAGGAAGGTCGGGTGAAGGTCGATGTGGTTTGCTGGTTAGTCGACCATGCGGCCATTGTGCCTCATCAAATTCAGGTTGTGCCCAAGTCGGGAAGTGAGTTGCGTCCGGAGAGCATCTCCAGTGTGTACCTGATCGCAGTCCATCATCGGTAGACAACAACATCCCGTAGTTAAACCGCCTATCATAAGCTCTTACCCCGATAACCGTGGTCCCCGCAGGAATAAGGACAGAGTCTCTGCTTCTAGGATCATCCCAGTTTACAGGAACGGCGCCAAAATGCTGTCCATCAGGAGATACTCTGAATATCTCTACTCCGTTCACCCAGAGACCTCGAAACTCGTCATCAGCACTCATCCTCAGCCATGTAGACTGATTGTTAGCTCGCCCTCGTACACGATAGCCAGGCAAACTGAAAACTAGAGATTGATATCGTTGATAAAAATTTATGAAATATATAAATCTTATGCCATCGATACAGCTATTCATATATCTACTATTTCAAGTGGATACTGAAGCCCTTGAATGACAACGGACAAATGACATTCACAAATTCATTGAGTCGATTAAGAAGACAAGTTTTTTTTCAAGACAAGTTTTTTATTAAATAAGCCATACAAGCATACGCATATGTGTGGCTAATACAATATGTTAAATCGAATGCCATGACGATGTCAGGCTTATAATATATTATTATGTTGGTGACCATGTCTGTCCAGATGTCATTCTTAAAAATAATTCAGCGTACTCTCTGTGTAGTTGGTATGCCTTCTTGAGGTAGATGGACAGATTGTTCAGCACCTTAGGGTTGCCTGATGTGAACAGACATTGCAGGAGCTCCACATTGTCGATGCCTCTTGGAGTGTCGCTGGTGATGACATAGCGGTTGCGGAGGTGGAAGTAGCGGTCACACTCTATCACGAAGTGCAGCTCGTCCTCGCACGTGCGGCAGGACCAACAGTTCCTGTACTCCTTCCTCACCCCCACCCAGCCGCCAGTCTCGCACGCAAGACGGTGGCTGCGCATGCCGGAGCGGGCCAACCTTTTAGCATGTTCCTTGTCGACGAGACTTAGGTATCCGCAGGCACCCCTACCCTTCACAGGGCCGTTGAGAAGGGTGTGTAGCGCCCCTTTTGGACTGCTGATGGCTGCGCCGTCCAACTTGGCGTAACATGATGCCCTCCACTTTGACTTGAAGCGCTCCATGAACTAGTCCTTCCGGCCAATGATGGGGGTGCACCATGTGCCCGCCATTCCGCAGTCTTCTTTAGTATGCGTCTTCTTTAGTATGCGCACCCAGCGGTTTCTCGGGTCCATCGTCAGGTTGTCGTAAACCTGATGGGAAAGCTTCTTACCTACCCACAGTTTGTCTGTGCGGAACATGCCGGCCCAGAAGGACACCATACGTTGCTTTAGCTTGTCCTCCAGGGAGAGGACGCCAAGTTCACGCTGCCACATGTAGGCGGGGGTCGAGTGCTTGACACCCAGAATGCCTCTGTGGTAGTCATTGTAGAACGTGACGGCCTCCTGGTTTGCGGTTTGACCCCACCATTCGCTGCTGTACGTCATGATGGGCACGACGAGGGTGTTGAAGTCCAGGAGCTTGTCGGGTATGCTCTGGAAATACCTGCACTGGTACCTCCTCATGGCGAAGAGGGAGCGCTTGGCCTTCTTGACCAGCACAGAGACAGACTTCTTCAGGTCGCCGCACTTGAAGAAGGTGAAACCGAGAAAGTTGAAGCTGTCAACAATCTCGAGTGGTGTCCCACCCATCATGAATCTATGCGCTGAATGGTCCTGCTGGTTGAAGATCATGATTTTTGCCTTGGTGTAGCTGACCTTAAGGCCCCACTTGTTACAGTAGTCCTGTGTTGCGTGGAGAGCGTCGATTAGTCCCGCCTCTGATGATGCCATGATTACCCAATAATCGGCATACGCTATCATGGCGCAGAGTAGGTCGTGCCACTTTACGGTGTTGTCTGGTATCCCCCTCGCAATGTGATCCTTGAGGTCCTTGAGCAGAAACGCAAAGAGCAGGGGGCTGAGTGTTTCCCCCTGTCCAACGCCGCACATGCCGGTGAAGTAATTGCTGAGATGTCTGCGGAAACGACGCACATTCGTCTTAAGGCTCCTGTACATGGAAACAATGGTCTTGAGCATCCTACCCCTCACGCCGGCCTCCTGCAGTCTGTACCACAGGCATTTGTGCTGCACTCTGTCGAATGCCTTCTCGTAGTGGAGGAAGGCGCAGTAAATGGCCTCCTTCTTCTTGAATGCATTCTGCACGAGACTGGAGAGGATGAAGATGTGGTCAGCGGTACCAAATCCCCAACAGAAGCCCGCCTGCCCCACGTGGTACTTTTTGTTCTCTTTGCTCCATCGGTGTAACAGGTTGTTCAGGCATTGTGTGAAGAGCTTAGAGAACGTTGAGAGCAGGGTGATACCGCGATAATTCCGCAGATTATCTGTATCTCCCTTCTTGTGCAGTGCGACAATTGTTCTGACAGTCCAGAAACGTGCACTCAGACAGGAGGGTGTTGAACCAACCCAGGAGCACGGGTTTGAGCGCTGGTATGTGGATCGCCAATTCATTGATAAGCATGTCGTCGCACGAGCTTTTGCCGGTCTTGAGTTTGCGATGGCCTGGTTGAGCTCTAAGGGTGTGATTGGGCCATCCAACACTGCACACTCAACTGAGGTCACACTGTCCACGTTGAAGCGAAGGATGTAATCCGGGATGTCAGTAAAGGAGGCGTTGTCGGGGCAGGAGATGTCCTGGAAGAAGTCAAACATCTCTGGGAGTCGGATGTTTGGTTCCTCCTGTCTGAAGGCTCCCCGTAGTTTTCTCCAGTATAGGTGTGTGTTTGTGAAATGTAGCCTCATGATGCCGGCGCTCTCCCTCCTCAGGAAAGAGTGTTGGCACAAACGACTGTGTGACGTGTATTGGTTACGCGCTCTTGCATATCTTTGTTCAACATTCTCGTCTGTCACATGTCGTTCTCTGAGGTCGGGGCGTTCCTTCAGATTAGCATACAGTCCTTGCGCGTGTGACATACATCACAGAACCATGGTGGGTCGCCCGCATCCTGGTCCTTGAACTTGTGCCTTTTGCAGCCTGTACGCTTCGTTTCGTCTAACACCGATAAATGTAATAGACTCTGACAATAACTTCGATAAATATACTCTTTACATGTTTAACAACAATCGTATATATCTAAACACAAATCAACTCACCACATTGCGACGCTATGACCATTTA
The DNA here is from genome assembly GCA_035585475.1 of Armandia brevis. Taxonomy (NCBI): domain Eukaryota; kingdom Metazoa; phylum Annelida; class Polychaeta; family Opheliidae; genus Armandia; species Armandia brevis. Next base: position 13,438 of record JAXGGS010304063.1, read on the forward strand.
AACCTCTTAAGCTTTCATTTACAACTTACGCTCGACAATAACATAAGTGCCTCTGTCACATGATGACGCTATGAATACCGATCACATTATTACTTTTCAGAACCGCCAATCACACTACTTAGCAAACTCATCGCATCTCCACCAAACATGCAATAATTGCATTCAAATTTATCAGAGTTTTTACATTCCCTCGTGTTATTGACACCAACATACTAGTAACTTCATTTGTACGAGAAGTGAACAAATACTGGAATACAAATATAGATATAGAGATAGAGATTAGTGAAAGTAAACAAGTATAAAAGTACACATATGGAATTCTAGCTTCCTTGCAACTTTATATAAAATTAAAAGACATAATAGTATTCTAATGTGGCGATAATTTGCTGTATAAAAAATCTATGATATTTTCAGGAATATTGCTCCATCAAAAACTGACATTTAAGAACAGTCGTACTGTTCTGTTAGCAAACGGTTGGCTTCTTCTCTTGTATAATTGATTTAGGGATAGCTAGCCTGTCCGTAAGTCCATTATGCAACAGTTAT